>CAMPDV010003656.1:0-39709 GCA_946699065.1 Loxodes magnus
AAGTGAATAAGTAAAGTAAGAAAAGAATATCTAATGATAAGTTTTCGTAGCAAGCACTAAAATATAAGTTAGAATATCCAAATTGTTAGTAATAATATAATAATTACGAATCTGTATTCGGTTTGTCAAGATATGCTTGTAGATGAAAGTTAGCATTAGAAAAGTGAAGATGTAAAGTAAGAAAAGAAGATAGAATTTCAGTTTTAAGGAGTATGCTTTGAGAAGTAATAAGTATTTAGAAAAGTGAATAAGTAAAGTAAGAAAAGAATATCTAATGATAAGTTTTCGTAGCAAGCACTAAAATATAAGTTAGAATATCCAAATTGTTAGTAATAATATAATAATTACGAATCTGTATTCGGTTTGTCAAGATATGCTTGTAGATGAAAGTTAGCATAATGAAAAGTGAAGAAGTAAAGTAAGAAAAGAAGATAGAATTTCAGTTTTAAGGAGTATGCTTTGAGAAGTAATAAGTATTTAGAAAAGTGAAGAAGTAAAGTAAGAAAAGAAGTCAGAGTTTTAGTTTTATTGAGAGTGCTTTGAGAAGTAATAAGTATTTGGAAAAGTGAAGAAGTAAAGTAAGAAAAGAATATCTAATGATAAGTTTTCGTAGCAAGCACTAAAATATAAGTTAGAATATCCAAATTGTTAGTAATAATATAATAATTACGAATCTGTATTCGGTTTGTCAAGATATGCTTGTAGATGAAAGTTAGCATTAGAAAAGTGAAGATGTAAAGTAAGAAAAGAAGATAGAATTTCAGTTTTAAGGAGTATGCTTTGAGAAGTAATAAGTATTTAGAAAAGTGAATAAGTAAAGTAAGAAAAGAATATCTAATGATAAGTTTTCGTAGCAAGCACTAAAATATAAGTTAGAATATCCAAATTGTTAGTAATAATATAATAATTACGAATCTGTATTCGGTTTGTCAAGATATGCTTGTAGATGAAAGTTAGCATTAGAAAAGTGAAGATGTAAAGTAAGAAAAGAAGATAGAATTTCAGTTTTAAGGAGTATGCTTTGAGAAGTAATAAGTATTTAGAAAAGTGAATAAGTAAAGTAAGAAAAGAATATCTAATGATAAGTTTTCGTAGCAAGCACTAAAATATAAGTTAGAATATCCAAATTGTTAGTAATAATATAATAATTACGAATCTGTATTCGGTTTGTCAAGATATGCTTGTAGATGAAAGTTAGCATAATGAAAAGTGAAGAAGTAAAGTAAGAAAAGAAGATAGAATTTCAGTTTTAAGGAGTATGCTTTGAGAAGTAATAAGTATTTAGAAAAGTGAAGAAGTAAAGTAAGAAAAGAAGTCAGAGTTTTAGTTTTATTGAGAGTGCTTTGAGAAGTAATAAGTATTTGGAAAAGTGAAGAAGTAAAGTAAGAAAAGAATATCTAATGATAAGTTTTCGTAGCAAGCACTAAAATATAAGTTAGAATATCCAAATTGTTAGTAATAATATAATAATTACGAATCTGTATTCGGTTTGTCAAGATATGCTTGTAGATGAAAGTTAGCATTAGAAAAGTGAAGATGTAAAGTAAGAAAAGAAGATAGAATTTCAGTTTTAAGGAGTATGCTTTGAGAAGTAATAAGTATTTAGAAAAGTGAATAAGTAAAGTAAGAAAAGAATATCTAATGATAAGTTTTCGTAGCAAGCACTAAAATATAAGTTAGAATATCCAAATTGTTAGTAATAATATAATAATTACGAATCTGTATTCGGTTTGTCAAGATATGCTTGTAGATGAAAGTTAGCATAATGAAAAGTGAAGAAGTAAAGTAAGAAAAGAAGATAGAATTTCAGTTTTAAGGAGTATGCTTTGAGAAGTAATAAGTATTTAGAAAAGTGAATAAGTAAAGTAAGAAAAGAATATCTAATGATAAGTTTTCGTAGCAAGCACTAAAATATAAGTTAGAATATCCAAATTGTTAGTAATAATATAATAATTACGAATCTGTATTCGGTTTGTCAAGATATGCTTGTAGATGAAAGTTAGCATTAGAAAAGTGAAGATGTAAAGTAAGAAAAGAAGATAGAATTTCAGTTTTAAGGAGTATGCTTTGAGAAGTAATAAGTATTTAGAAAAGTGAATAAGTAAAGTAAGAAAAGAATATCTAATGATAAGTTTTCGTAGCAAGCACTAAAATATAAGTTAGAATATCCAAATTGTTAGTAATAATATAATAATTACGAATCTGTATTCGGTTTGTCAAGATATGCTTGTAGATGAAAGTTAGCATAATGAAAAGTGAAGAAGTAAAGTAAGAAAAGAAGATAGAATTTCAGTTTTAAGGAGTATGCTTTGAGAAGTAATAAGTATTTAGAAAAGTGAAGAAGTAAAGTAAGAAAAGAAGTCAGAGTTTTAGTTTTATTGAGAGTGCTTTGAGAAGTAATAAGTATTTGGAAAAGTGAAGAAGTAAAGTAAGAAAAGAATATCTAATGATAAGTTTTCGTAGCAAGCACTAAAATATAAGTTAGAATATCCAAATTGTTAGTAATAATATAATAATTACGAATCTGTATTCGGTTTGTCAAGATATGCTTGTAGATGAAAGTTAGCATTAGAAAAGTGAAGATGTAAAGTAAGAAAAGAAGATAGAATTTCAGTTTTAAGGAGTATGCTTTGAGAAGTAATAAGTATTTAGAAAAGTGAATAAGTAAAGTAAGAAAAGAATATCTAATGATAAGTTTTCGTAGCAAGCACTAAAATATAAGTTAGAATATCCAAATTGTTAGTAATAATATAATAATTACGAATCTGTATTCGGTTTGTCAAGATATGCTTGTAGATGAAAGTTAGCATTAGAAAAGTGAAGATGTAAAGTAAGAAAAGAAGATAGAATTTCAGTTTTAAGGAGTATGCTTTGAGAAGTAATAAGTATTTAGAAAAGTGAATAAGTAAAGTAAGAAAAGAATATCTAATGATAAGTTTTCGTAGCAAGCACTAAAATATAAGTTAGAATATCCAAATTGTTAGTAATAATATAATAATTACGAATCTGTATTCGGTTTGTCAAGATATGCTTGTAGATGAAAGTTAGCATAATGAAAAGTGAAGAAGTAAAGTAAGAAAAGAAGATAGAATTTCAGTTTTAAGGAGTATGCTTTGAGAAGTAATAAGTATTTAGAAAAGTGAAGAAGTAAAGTAAGAAAAGAAGTCAGAGTTTTAGTTTTATTGAGAGTGCTTTGAGAAGTAATAAGTATTTGGAAAAGTGAAGAAGTAAAGTAAGAAAAGAATATCTAATGATAAGTTTTCGTAGCAAGCACTAAAATATAAGTTAGAATATCCAAATTGTTAGTAATAATATAATAATTACGAATCTGTATTCGGTTTGTCAAGATATGCTTGTAGATGAAAGTTAGCATTAGAAAAGTGAAGATGTAAAGTAAGAAAAGAAGATAGAATTTCAGTTTTAAGGAGTATGCTTTGAGAAGTAATAAGTATTTAGAAAAGTGAATAAGTAAAGTAAGAAAAGAATATCTAATGATAAGTTTTCGTAGCAAGCACTAAAATATAAGTTAGAATATCCAAATTGTTAGTAATAATATAATAATTACGAATCTGTATTCGGTTTGTCAAGATATGCTTGTAGATGAAAGTTAGCATTAGAAAAGTGAAGATGTAAAGTAAGAAAAGAAGATAGAATTTCAGTTTTAAGGAGTATGCTTTGAGAAGTAATAAGTATTTAGAAAAGTGAATAAGTAAAGTAAGAAAAGAATATCTAATGATAAGTTTTCGTAGCAAGCACTAAAATATAAGTTAGAATATCCAAATTGTTAGTAATAATATAATAATTACGAATCTGTATTCGGTTTGTCAAGATATGCTTGTAGATGAAAGTTAGCATAATGAAAAGTGAAGAAGTAAAGTAAGAAAAGAAGATAGAATTTCAGTTTTAAGGAGTATGCTTTGAGAAGTAATAAGTATTTAGAAAAGTGAAGAAGTAAAGTAAGAAAAGAAGTCAGAGTTTTAGTTTTATTGAGAGTGCTTTGAGAAGTAATAAGTATTTGGAAAAGTGAAGAAGTAAAGTAAGAAAAGAATATCTAATGATAAGTTTTCGTAGCAAGCACTAAAATATAAGTTAGAATATCCAAATTGTTAGTAATAATATAATAATTACGAATCTGTATTCGGTTTGTCAAGATATGCTTGTAGATGAAAGTTAGCATTAGAAAAGTGAAGATGTAAAGTAAGAAAAGAAGATAGAATTTCAGTTTTAAGGAGTATGCTTTGAGAAGTAATAAGTATTTAGAAAAGTGAATAAGTAAAGTAAGAAAAGAATATCTAATGATAAGTTTTCGTAGCAAGCACTAAAATATAAGTTAGAATATCCAAATTGTTAGTAATAATATAATAATTACGAATCTGTATTCGGTTTGTCAAGATATGCTTGTAGATGAAAGTTAGCATTAGAAAAGTGAAGATGTAAAGTAAGAAAAGAAGATAGAATTTCAGTTTTAAGGAGTATGCTTTGAGAAGTAATAAGTATTTAGAAAAGTGAATAAGTAAAGTAAGAAAAGAATATCTAATGATAAGTTTTCGTAGCAAGCACTAAAATATAAGTTAGAATATCCAAATTGTTAGTAATAATATAATAATTACGAATCTGTATTCGGTTTGTCAAGATATGCTTGTAGATGAAAGTTAGCATAATGAAAAGTGAAGAAGTAAAGTAAGAAAAGAAGATAGAATTTCAGTTTTAAGGAGTATGCTTTGAGAAGTAATAAGTATTTAGAAAAGTGAAGAAGTAAAGTAAGAAAAGAAGTCAGAGTTTTAGTTTTATTGAGAGTGCTTTGAGAAGTAATAAGTATTTGGAAAAGTGAAGAAGTAAAGTAAGAAAAGAATATCTAATGATAAGTTTTCGTAGCAAGCACTAAAATATAAGTTAGAATATCCAAATTGTTAGTAATAATATAATAATTACGAATCTGTATTCGGTTTGTCAAGATATGCTTGTAGATGAAAGTTAGCATTAGAAAAGTGAAGATGTAAAGTAAGAAAAGAAGATAGAATTTCAGTTTTAAGGAGTATGCTTTGAGAAGTAATAAGTATTTAGAAAAGTGAATAAGTAAAGTAAGAAAAGAATATCTAATGATAAGTTTTCGTAGCAAGCACTAAAATATAAGTTAGAATATCCAAATTGTTAGTAATAATATAATAATTACGAATCTGTATTCGGTTTGTCAAGATATGCTTGTAGATGAAAGTTAGCATAATGAAAAGTGAAGAAGTAAAGTAAGAAAAGAAGATAGAATTTCAGTTTTAAGGAGTATGCTTTGAGAAGTAATAAGTATTTAGAAAAGTGAATAAGTAAAGTAAGAAAAGAATATCTAATGATAAGTTTTCGTAGCAAGCACTAAAATATAAGTTAGAATATCCAAATTGTTAGTAATAATATAATAATTACGAATCTGTATTCGGTTTGTCAAGATATGCTTGTAGATGAAAGTTAGCATTAGAAAAGTGAAGATGTAAAGTAAGAAAAGAAGATAGAATTTCAGTTTTAAGGAGTATGCTTTGAGAAGTAATAAGTATTTAGAAAAGTGAATAAGTAAAGTAAGAAAAGAATATCTAATGATAAGTTTTCGTAGCAAGCACTAAAATATAAGTTAGAATATCCAAATTGTTAGTAATAATATAATAATTACGAATCTGTATTCGGTTTGTCAAGATATGCTTGTAGATGAAAGTTAGCATAATGAAAAGTGAAGAAGTAAAGTAAGAAAAGAAGATAGAATTTCAGTTTTAAGGAGTATGCTTTGAGAAGTAATAAGTATTTAGAAAAGTGAAGAAGTAAAGTAAGAAAAGAAGTCAGAGTTTTAGTTTTATTGAGAGTGCTTTGAGAAGTAATAAGTATTTGGAAAAGTGAAGAAGTAAAGTAAGAAAAGAATATCTAATGATAAGTTTTCGTAGCAAGCACTAAAATATAAGTTAGAATATCCAAATTGTTAGTAATAATATAATAATTACGAATCTGTATTCGGTTTGTCAAGATATGCTTGTAGATGAAAGTTAGCATTAGAAAAGTGAAGATGTAAAGTAAGAAAAGAAGATAGAATTTCAGTTTTAAGGAGTATGCTTTGAGAAGTAATAAGTATTTAGAAAAGTGAATAAGTAAAGTAAGAAAAGAATATCTAATGATAAGTTTTCGTAGCAAGCACTAAAATATAAGTTAGAATATCCAAATTGTTAGTAATAATATAATAATTACGAATCTGTATTCGGTTTGTCAAGATATGCTTGTAGATGAAAGTTAGCATTAGAAAAGTGAAGATGTAAAGTAAGAAAAGAAGATAGAATTTCAGTTTTAAGGAGTATGCTTTGAGAAGTAATAAGTATTTAGAAAAGTGAATAAGTAAAGTAAGAAAAGAATATCTAATGATAAGTTTTCGTAGCAAGCACTAAAATATAAGTTAGAATATCCAAATTGTTAGTAATAATATAATAATTACGAATCTGTATTCGGTTTGTCAAGATATGCTTGTAGATGAAAGTTAGCATTAGAAAAGTGAAGATGTAAAGTAAGAAAAGAAGATAGAATTTCAGTTTTAAGGAGTATGCTTTGAGAAGTAATAAGTATTTAGAAAAGTGAATAAGTAAAGTAAGAAAAGAATATCTAATGATAAGTTTTCGTAGCAAGCACTAAAATATAAGTTAGAATATCCAAATTGTTAGTAATAATATAATAATTACGAATCTGTATTCGGTTTGTCAAGATATGCTTGTAGATGAAAGTTAGCATTAGAAAAGTGAAGATGTAAAGTAAGAAAAGAAGATAGAATTTCAGTTTTAAGGAGTATGCTTTGAGAAGTAATAAGTATTTAGAAAAGTGAATAAGTAAAGTAAGAAAAGAATATCTAATGATAAGTTTTCGTAGCAAGCACTAAAATATAAGTTAGAATATCCAAATTGTTAGTAATAATATAATAATTACGAATCTGTATTCGGTTTGTCAAGATATGCTTGTAGATGAAAGTTAGCATAATGAAAAGTGAAGAAGTAAAGTAAGAAAAGAAGATAGAATTTCAGTTTTAAGGAGTATGCTTTGAGAAGTAATAAGTATTTAGAAAAGTGAAGAAGTAAAGTAAGAAAAGAAGTCAGAGTTTTAGTTTTATTGAGAGTGCTTTGAGAAGTAATAAGTATTTGGAAAAGTGAAGAAGTAAAGTAAGAAAAGAATATCTAATGATAAGTTTTCGTAGCAAGCACTAAAATATAAGTTAGAATATCCAAATTGTTAGTAATAATATAATAATTACGAATCTGTATTCGGTTTGTCAAGATATGCTTGTAGATGAAAGTTAGCATTAGAAAAGTGAAGATGTAAAGTAAGAAAAGAAGATAGAATTTCAGTTTTAAGGAGTATGCTTTGAGAAGTAATAAGTATTTAGAAAAGTGAATAAGTAAAGTAAGAAAAGAATATCTAATGATAAGTTTTCGTAGCAAGCACTAAAATATAAGTTAGAATATCCAAATTGTTAGTAATAATATAATAATTACGAATCTGTATTCGGTTTGTCAAGATATGCTTGTAGATGAAAGTTAGCATTAGAAAAGTGAAGATGTAAAGTAAGAAAAGAAGATAGAATTTCAGTTTTAAGGAGTATGCTTTGAGAAGTAATAAGTATTTAGAAAAGTGAATAAGTAAAGTAAGAAAAGAATATCTAATGATAAGTTTTCGTAGCAAGCACTAAAATATAAGTTAGAATATCCAAATTGTTAGTAATAATATAATAATTACGAATCTGTATTCGGTTTGTCAAGATATGCTTGTAGATGAAAGTTAGCATAATGAAAAGTGAAGAAGTAAAGTAAGAAAAGAAGATAGAATTTCAGTTTTAAGGAGTATGCTTTGAGAAGTAATAAGTATTTAGAAAAGTGAAGAAGTAAAGTAAGAAAAGAAGTCAGAGTTTTAGTTTTATTGAGAGTGCTTTGAGAAGTAATAAGTATTTGGAAAAGTGAAGAAGTAAAGTAAGAAAAGAATATCTAATGATAAGTTTTCGTAGCAAGCACTAAAATATAAGTTAGAATATCCAAATTGTTAGTAATAATATAATAATTACGAATCTGTATTCGGTTTGTCAAGATATGCTTGTAGATGAAAGTTAGCATTAGAAAAGTGAAGATGTAAAGTAAGAAAAGAAGATAGAATTTCAGTTTTAAGGAGTATGCTTTGAGAAGTAATAAGTATTTAGAAAAGTGAATAAGTAAAGTAAGAAAAGAATATCTAATGATAAGTTTTCGTAGCAAGCACTAAAATATAAGTTAGAATATCCAAATTGTTAGTAATAATATAATAATTACGAATCTGTATTCGGTTTGTCAAGATATGCTTGTAGATGAAAGTTAGCATAATGAAAAGTGAAGAAGTAAAGTAAGAAAAGAAGATAGAATTTCAGTTTTAAGGAGTATGCTTTGAGAAGTAATAAGTATTTAGAAAAGTGAATAAGTAAAGTAAGAAAAGAATATCTAATGATAAGTTTTCGTAGCAAGCACTAAAATATAAGTTAGAATATCCAAATTGTTAGTAATAATATAATAATTACGAATCTGTATTCGGTTTGTCAAGATATGCTTGTAGATGAAAGTTAGCATTAGAAAAGTGAAGATGTAAAGTAAGAAAAGAAGATAGAATTTCAGTTTTAAGGAGTATGCTTTGAGAAGTAATAAGTATTTAGAAAAGTGAATAAGTAAAGTAAGAAAAGAATATCTAATGATAAGTTTTCGTAGCAAGCACTAAAATATAAGTTAGAATATCCAAATTGTTAGTAATAATATAATAATTACGAATCTGTATTCGGTTTGTCAAGATATGCTTGTAGATGAAAGTTAGCATAATGAAAAGTGAAGAAGTAAAGTAAGAAAAGAAGATAGAATTTCAGTTTTAAGGAGTATGCTTTGAGAAGTAATAAGTATTTAGAAAAGTGAAGAAGTAAAGTAAGAAAAGAAGTCAGAGTTTTAGTTTTATTGAGAGTGCTTTGAGAAGTAATAAGTATTTGGAAAAGTGAAGAAGTAAAGTAAGAAAAGAATATCTAATGATAAGTTTTCGTAGCAAGCACTAAAATATAAGTTAGAATATCCAAATTGTTAGTAATAATATAATAATTACGAATCTGTATTCGGTTTGTCAAGATATGCTTGTAGATGAAAGTTAGCATTAGAAAAGTGAAGATGTAAAGTAAGAAAAGAAGATAGAATTTCAGTTTTAAGGAGTATGCTTTGAGAAGTAATAAGTATTTAGAAAAGTGAATAAGTAAAGTAAGAAAAGAATATCTAATGATAAGTTTTCGTAGCAAGCACTAAAATATAAGTTAGAATATCCAAATTGTTAGTAATAATATAATAATTACGAATCTGTATTCGGTTTGTCAAGATATGCTTGTAGATGAAAGTTAGCATTAGAAAAGTGAAGATGTAAAGTAAGAAAAGAAGATAGAATTTCAGTTTTAAGGAGTATGCTTTGAGAAGTAATAAGTATTTAGAAAAGTGAATAAGTAAAGTAAGAAAAGAATATCTAATGATAAGTTTTCGTAGCAAGCACTAAAATATAAGTTAGAATATCCAAATTGTTAGTAATAATATAATAATTACGAATCTGTATTCGGTTTGTCAAGATATGCTTGTAGATGAAAGTTAGCATTAGAAAAGTGAAGATGTAAAGTAAGAAAAGAAGATAGAATTTCAGTTTTAAGGAGTATGCTTTGAGAAGTAATAAGTATTTAGAAAAGTGAATAAGTAAAGTAAGAAAAGAATATCTAATGATAAGTTTTCGTAGCAAGCACTAAAATATAAGTTAGAATATCCAAATTGTTAGTAATAATATAATAATTACGAATCTGTATTCGGTTTGTCAAGATATGCTTGTAGATGAAAGTTAGCATAATGAAAAGTGAAGAAGTAAAGTAAGAAAAGAAGATAGAATTTCAGTTTTAAGGAGTATGCTTTGAGAAGTAATAAGTATTTAGAAAAGTGAAGAAGTAAAGTAAGAAAAGAAGTCAGAGTTTTAGTTTTATTGAGAGTGCTTTGAGAAGTAATAAGTATTTGGAAAAGTGAAGAAGTAAAGTAAGAAAAGAATATCTAATGATAAGTTTTCGTAGCAAGCACTAAAATATAAGTTAGAATATCCAAATTGTTAGTAATAATATAATAATTACGAATCTGTATTCGGTTTGTCAAGATATGCTTGTAGATGAAAGTTAGCATTAGAAAAGTGAAGATGTAAAGTAAGAAAAGAAGATAGAATTTCAGTTTTAAGGAGTATGCTTTGAGAAGTAATAAGTATTTAGAAAAGTGAATAAGTAAAGTAAGAAAAGAATATCTAATGAAAAGTTTTCGTAGCAAGCACTAAAATATAAGTTAGAATATCCAAATTGTTAGTAATAATATAATAATTACGAATCTGTATTCGGTTTGTCAAGATATGCTTGTAGATGAAAGTTAGCATAATGAAAAGTGAAGAAGTAAAGTAAGAAAAGAAGATAGAATTTCAGTTTTAAGGAGTATGCTTTGAGAAGTAATAAGTATTTAGAAAAGTGAATAAGTAAAGTAAGAAAAGAATATCTAATGATAAGTTTTCGTAGCAAGCACTAAAATATAAGTTAGAATATCCAAATTGTTAGTAATAATATAATAATTACGAATCTGTATTCGGTTTGTCAAGATATGCTTGTAGATGAAAGTTAGCATTAGAAAAGTGAAGATGTAAAGTAAGAAAAGAAGATAGAATTTCAGTTTTAAGGAGTATGCTTTGAGAAGTAATAAGTATTTAGAAAAGTGAATAAGTAAAGTAAGAAAAGAATATCTAATGATAAGTTTTCGTAGCAAGCACTAAAATATAAGTTAGAATATCCAAATTGTTAGTAATAATATAATAATTACGAATCTGTATTCGGTTTGTCAAGATATGCTTGTAGATGAAAGTTAGCATAATGAAAAGTGAAGAAGTAAAGTAAGAAAAGAAGATAGAATTTCAGTTTTAAGGAGTATGCTTTGAGAAGTAATAAGTATTTAGAAAAGTGAAGAAGTAAAGTAAGAAAAGAAGTCAGAGTTTTAGTTTTATTGAGAGTGCTTTGAGAAGTAATAAGTATTTGGAAAAGTGAAGAAGTAAAGTAAGAAAAGAATATCTAATGATAAGTTTTCGTAGCAAGCACTAAAATATAAGTTAGAATATCCAAATTGTTAGTAATAATATAATAATTACGAATCTGTATTCGGTTTGTCAAGATATGCTTGTAGATGAAAGTTAGCATTAGAAAAGTGAAGATGTAAAGTAAGAAAAGAAGATAGAATTTCAGTTTTAAGGAGTATGCTTTGAGAAGTAATAAGTATTTAGAAAAGTGAATAAGTAAAGTAAGAAAAGAATATCTAATGATAAGTTTTCGTAGCAAGCACTAAAATATAAGTTAGAATATCCAAATTGTTAGTAATAATATAATAATTACGAATCTGTATTCGGTTTGTCAAGATATGCTTGTAGATGAAAGTTAGCATTAGAAAAGTGAAGATGTAAAGTAAGAAAAGAAGATAGAATTTCAGTTTTAAGGAGTATGCTTTGAGAAGTAATAAGTATTTAGAAAAGTGAATAAGTAAAGTAAGAAAAGAATATCTAATGATAAGTTTTCGTAGCAAGCACTAAAATATAAGTTAGAATATCCAAATTGTTAGTAATAATATAATAATTACGAATCTGTATTCGGTTTGTCAAGATATGCTTGTAGATGAAAGTTAGCATAATGAAAAGTGAAGAAGTAAAGTAAGAAAAGAAGATAGAATTTCAGTTTTAAGGAGTATGCTTTGAGAAGTAATAAGTATTTAGAAAAGTGAAGAAGTAAAGTAAGAAAAGAAGTCAGAGTTTTAGTTTTATTGAGAGTGCTTTGAGAAGTAATAAGTATTTGGAAAAGTGAAGAAGTAAAGTAAGAAAAGAATATCTAATGATAAGTTTTCGTAGCAAGCACTAAAATATAAGTTAGAATATCCAAATTGTTAGTAATAATATAATAATTACGAATCTGTATTCGGTTTGTCAAGATATGCTTGTAGATGAAAGTTAGCATTAGAAAAGTGAAGATGTAAAGTAAGAAAAGAAGATAGAATTTCAGTTTTAAGGAGTATGCTTTGAGAAGTAATAAGTATTTAGAAAAGTGAATAAGTAAAGTAAGAAAAGAATATCTAATGATAAGTTTTCGTAGCAAGCACTAAAATATAAGTTAGAATATCCAAATTGTTAGTAATAATATAATAATTACGAATCTGTATTCGGTTTGTCAAGATATGCTTGTAGATGAAAGTTAGCATAATGAAAAGTGAAGAAGTAAAGTAAGAAAAGAAGATAGAATTTCAGTTTTAAGGAGTATGCTTTGAGAAGTAATAAGTATTTAGAAAAGTGAATAAGTAAAGTAAGAAAAGAATATCTAATGATAAGTTTTCGTAGCAAGCACTAAAATATAAGTTAGAATATCCAAATTGTTAGTAATAATATAATAATTACGAATCTGTATTCGGTTTGTCAAGATATGCTTGTAGATGAAAGTTAGCATTAGAAAAGTGAAGATGTAAAGTAAGAAAAGAAGATAGAATTTCAGTTTTAAGGAGTATGCTTTGAGAAGTAATAAGTATTTAGAAAAGTGAATAAGTAAAGTAAGAAAAGAATATCTAATGATAAGTTTTCGTAGCAAGCACTAAAATATAAGTTAGAATATCCAAATTGTTAGTAATAATATAATAATTACGAATCTGTATTCGGTTTGTCAAGATATGCTTGTAGATGAAAGTTAGCATAATGAAAAGTGAAGAAGTAAAGTAAGAAAAGAAGATAGAATTTCAGTTTTAAGGAGTATGCTTTGAGAAGTAATAAGTATTTAGAAAAGTGAAGAAGTAAAGTAAGAAAAGAAGTCAGAGTTTTAGTTTTATTGAGAGTGCTTTGAGAAGTAATAAGTATTTGGAAAAGTGAAGAAGTAAAGTAAGAAAAGAATATCTAATGATAAGTTTTCGTAGCAAGCACTAAAATATAAGTTAGAATATCCAAATTGTTAGTAATAATATAATAATTACGAATCTGTATTCGGTTTGTCAAGATATGCTTGTAGATGAAAGTTAGCATTAGAAAAGTGAAGATGTAAAGTAAGAAAAGAAGATAGAATTTCAGTTTTAAGGAGTATGCTTTGAGAAGTAATAAGTATTTAGAAAAGTGAATAAGTAAAGTAAGAAAAGAATATCTAATGATAAGTTTTCGTAGCAAGCACTAAAATATAAGTTAGAATATCCAATTGTTAGTAATAATATAATAATTACGAATCTGTATTCGGTTTGTCAAGATATGCTTGTAGATGAAAGTTAGCATTAGAAAAGTGAAGATGTAAAGTAAGAAAAGAAGATAGAATTTCAGTTTTAAGGAGTATGCTTTGAGAAGTAATAAGTATTTAGAAAAGTGAATAAGTAAAGTAAGAAAAGAATATCTAATGATAAGTTTTCGTAGCAAGCACTAAAATATAAGTTAGAATATCCAAATTGTTAGTAATAATATAATAATTACGAATCTGTATTCGGTTTGTCAAGATATGCTTGTAGATGAAAGTTAGCATAATGAAAAGTGAAGAAGTAAAGTAAGAAAAGAAGATAGAATTTCAGTTTTAAGGAGTATGCTTTGAGAAGTAATAAGTATTTAGAAAAGTGAAGAAGTAAAGTAAGAAAAGAAGTCAGAGTTTTAGTTTTATTGAGAGTGCTTTGAGAAGTAATAAGTATTTGGAAAAGTGAAGAAGTAAAGTAAGAAAAGAATATCTAATGATAAGTTTTCGTAGCAAGCACTAAAATATAAGTTAGAATATCCAAATTGTTAGTAATAATATAATAATTACGAATCTGTATTCGGTTTGTCAAGATATGCTTGTAGATGAAAGTTAGCATTAGAAAAGTGAAGATGTAAAGTAAGAAAAGAAGATAGAATTTCAGTTTTAAGGAGTATGCTTTGAGAAGTAATAAGTATTTAGAAAAGTGAATAAGTAAAGTAAGAAAAGAATATCTAATGATAAGTTTTCGTAGCAAGCACTAAAATATAAGTTAGAATATCCAAATTGTTAGTAATAATATAATAATTACGAATCTGTATTCGGTTTGTCAAGATATGCTTGTAGATGAAAGTTAGCATAATGAAAAGTGAAGAAGTAAAGTAAGAAAAGAAGATAGAATTTCAGTTTTAAGGAGTATGCTTTGAGAAGTAATAAGTATTTAGAAAAGTGAATAAGTAAAGTAAGAAAAGAATATCTAATGATAAGTTTTCGTAGCAAGCACTAAAATATAAGTTAGAATATCCAAATTGTTAGTAATAATATAATAATTACGAATCTGTATTCGGTTTGTCAAGATATGCTTGTAGATGAAAGTTAGCATTAGAAAAGTGAAGATGTAAAGTAAGAAAAGAAGATAGAATTTCAGTTTTAAGGAGTATGCTTTGAGAAGTAATAAGTATTTAGAAAAGTGAATAAGTAAAGTAAGAAAAGAATATCTAATGATAAGTTTTCGTAGCAAGCACTAAAATATAAGTTAGAATATCCAAATTGTTAGTAATAATATAATAATTACGAATCTGTATTCGGTTTGTCAAGATATGCTTGTAGATGAAAGTTAGCATAATGAAAAGTGAAGAAGTAAAGTAAGAAAAGAAGATAGAATTTCAGTTTTAAGGAGTATGCTTTGAGAAGTAATAAGTATTTAGAAAAGTGAAGAAGTAAAGTAAGAAAAGAAGTCAGAGTTTTAGTTTTATTGAGAGTGCTTTGAGAAGTAATAAGTATTTGGAAAAGTGAAGAAGTAAAGTAAGAAAAGAATATCTAATGATAAGTTTTCGTAGCAAGCACTAAAATATAAGTTAGAATATCCAAATTGTTAGTAATAATATAATAATTACGAATCTGTATTCGGTTTGTCAAGATATGCTTGTAGATGAAAGTTAGCATTAGAAAAGTGAAGATGTAAAGTAAGAAAAGAAGATAGAATTTCAGTTTTAAGGAGTATGCTTTGAGAAGTAATAAGTATTTAGAAAAGTGAATAAGTAAAGTAAGAAAAGAATATCTAATGATAAGTTTTCGTAGCAAGCACTAAAATATAAGTTAGAATATCCAAATTGTTAGTAATAATATAATAATTACGAATCTGTATTCGGTTTGTCAAGATATGCTTGTAGATGAAAGTTAGCATTAGAAAAGTGAAGATGTAAAGTAAGAAAAGAAGATAGAATTTCAGTTTTAAGGAGTATGCTTTGAGAAGTAATAAGTATTTAGAAAAGTGAATAAGTAAAGTAAGAAAAGAATATCTAATGATAAGTTTTCGTAGCAAGCACTAAAATATAAGTTAGAATATCCAAATTGTTAGTAATAATATAATAATTACGAATCTGTATTCGGTTTGTCAAGATATGCTTGTAGATGAAAGTTAGCATTAGAAAAGTGAAGATGTAAAGTAAGAAAAGAAGATAGAATTTCAGTTTTAAGGAGTATGCTTTGAGAAGTAATAAGTATTTAGAAAAGTGAATAAGTAAAGTAAGAAAAGAATATCTAATGATAAGTTTTCGTAGCAAGCACTAAAATATAAGTTAGAATATCCAAATTGTTAGTAATAATATAATAATTACGAATCTGTATTCGGTTTGTCAAGATATGCTTGTAGATGAAAGTTAGCATAATGAAAAGTGAAGAAGTAAAGTAAGAAAAGAAGATAGAATTTCAGTTTTAAGGAGTATGCTTTGAGAAGTAATAAGTATTTAGAAAAGTGAAGAAGTAAAGTAAGAAAAGAAGTCAGAGTTTTAGTTTTATTGAGAGTGCTTTGAGAAGTAATAAGTATTTGGAAAAGTGAAGAAGTAAAGTAAGAAAAGAATATCTAATGATAAGTTTTCGT
Organism: Loxodes magnus; assembly: GCA_946699065.1. Classification (NCBI taxonomy): domain Eukaryota; phylum Ciliophora; class Karyorelictea; order Loxodida; family Loxodidae; genus Loxodes; species Loxodes magnus. The sequence goes on from CAMPDV010003656.1 coordinate 15,891, forward strand.
AGCAAGCACTAAAATATAAGTTAGAATATCCAAATTGTTAGTAATAATATAATAATTACGAATCTGTATTCGGTTTGTCAAGATATGCTTGTAGATGAAAGTTAGCATTAGAAAAGTGAAGATGTAAAGTAAGAAAAGAAGATAGAATTTCAGTTTTAAGGAGTATGCTTTGAGAAGTAATAAGTATTTAGAAAAGTGAATAAGTAAAGTAAGAAAAGAATATCTAATGATAAGTTTTCGTAGCAAGCACTAAAATATAAGTTAGAATATCCAAATTGTTAGTAATAATATAATAATTACGAATCTGTATTCGGTTTGTCAAGATATGCTTGTAGATGAAAGTTAGCATAATGAAAAGTGAAGAAGTAAAGTAAGAAAAGAAGATAGAATTTCAGTTTTAAGGAGTATGCTTTGAGAAGTAATAAGTATTTAGAAAAGTGAATAAGTAAAGTAAGAAAAGAATATCTAATGATAAGTTTTCGTAGCAAGCACTAAAATATAAGTTAGAATATCCAAATTGTTAGTAATAATATAATAATTACGAATCTGTATTCGGTTTGTCAAGATATGCTTGTAGATGAAAGTTAGCATTAGAAAAGTGAAGATGTAAAGTAAGAAAAGAAGATAGAATTTCAGTTTTAAGGAGTATGCTTTGAGAAGTAATAAGTATTTAGAAAAGTGAATAAGTAAAGTAAGAAAAGAATATCTAATGATAAGTTTTCGTAGCAAGCACTAAAATATAAGTTAGAATATCCAAATTGTTAGTAATAATATAATAATTACGAATCTGTATTCGGTTTGTCAAGATATGCTTGTAGATGAAAGTTAGCATAATGAAAAGTGAAGAAGTAAAGTAAGAAAAGAAGATAGAATTTCAGTTTTAAGGAGTATGCTTTGAGAAGTAATAAGTATTTAGAAAAGTGAAGAAGTAAAGTAAGAAAAGAAGTCAGAGTTTTAGTTTTATTGAGAGTGCTTTGAGAAGTAATAAGTATTTGGAAAAGTGAAGAAGTAAAGTAAGAAAAGAATATCTAATGATAAGTTTTCGTAGCAAGCACTAAAATATAAGTTAGAATATCCAAATTGTTAGTAATAATATAATAATTACGAATCTGTATTCGGTTTGTCAAGATATGCTTGTAGATGAAAGTTAGCATTAGAAAAGTGAAGATGTAAAGTAAGAAAAGAAGATAGAATTTCAGTTTTAAGGAGTATGCTTTGAGAAGTAATAAGTATTTAGAAAAGTGAATAAGTAAAGTAAGAAAAGAATATCTAATGATAAGTTTTCGTAGCAAGCACTAAAATATAAGTTAGAATATCCAAATTGTTAGTAATAATATAATAATTACGAATCTGTATTCGGTTTGTCAAGATATGCTTGTAGATGAAAGTTAGCATTAGAAAAGTGAAGATGTAAAGTAAGAAAAGAAGATAGAATTTCAGTTTTAAGGAGTATGCTTTGAGAAGTAATAAGTATTTAGAAAAGTGAATAAGTAAAGTAAGAAAAGAATATCTAATGATAAGTTTTCGTAGCAAGCACTAAAATATAAGTTAGAATATCCAAATTGTTAGTAATAATATAATAATTACGAATCTGTATTCGGTTTGTCAAGATATGCTTGTAGATGAAAGTTAGCATAATGAAAAGTGAAGAAGTAAAGTAAGAAAAGAAGATAGAATTTCAGTTTTAAGGAGTATGCTTTGAGAAGTAATAAGTATTTAGAAAAGTGAAGAAGTAAAGTAAGAAAAGAAGTCAGAGTTTTAGTTTTATTGAGAGTGCTTTGAGAAGTAATAAGTATTTGGAAAAGTGAAGAAGTAAAGTAAGAAAAGAATATCTAATGATAAGTTTTCGTAGCAAGCACTAAAATATAAGTTAGAATATCCAAATTGTTAGTAATAATATAATAATTACGAATCTGTATTCGGTTTGTCAAGATATGCTTGTAGATGAAAGTTAGCATTAGAAAAGTGAAGATGTAAAGTAAGAAAAGAAGATAGAATTTCAGTTTTTAAGGAGTATGCTTTGAGAAGTAATAAGTATTTAGAAAAGTGAATAAGTAAAGTAAGAAAAGAATATCTAATGATAAGTTTTCGTAGCAAGCACTAAAATATAAGTTAGAATATCCAAATTGTTAGTAATAATATAATAATTACGAATCTGTATTCGGTTTGTCAAGATATGCTTGTAGATGAAAGTTAGCATAATGAAAAGTGAAGAAGTAAAGTAAGAAAAGAAGATAGAATTTCAGTTTTAAGGAGTATGCTTTGAGAAGTAATAAGTATTTAGAAAAGTGAATAAGTAAAGTAAGAAAAGAATATCTAATGATAAGTTTTCGTAGCAAGCACTAAAATATAAGTTAGAATATCCAAATTGTTAGTAATAATATAATAATTACGAATCTGTATTCGGTTTGTCAAGATATGCTTGTAGATGAAAGTTAGCATTAGAAAAGTGAAGATGTAAAGTAAGAAAAGAAGATAGAATTTCAGTTTTAAGGAGTATGCTTTGAGAAGTAATAAGTATTTAGAAAAGTGAATAAGTAAAGTAAGAAAAGAATATCTAATGATAAGTTTTCGTAGCAAGCACTAAAATATAAGTTAGAATATCCAAATTGTTAGTAATAATATAATAATTACGAATCTGTATTCGGTTTGTCAAGATATGCTTGTAGATGAAAGTTAGCATAATGAAAAGTGAAGAAGTAAAGTAAGAAAAGAAGATAGAATTTCAGTTTTAAGGAGTATGCTTTGAGAAGTAATAAGTATTTAGAAAAGTGAAGAAGTAAAGTAAGAAAAGAAGTCAGAGTTTTAGTTTTATTGAGAGTGCTTTGAGAAGTAATAAGTATTTGGAAAAGTGAAGAAGTAAAGTAAGAAAAGAATATCTAATGATAAGTTTTCGTAGCAAGCACTAAAATATAAGTTAGAATATCCAAATTGTTAGTAATAATATAATAATTACGAATCTGTATTCGGTTTGTCAAGATATGCTTGTAGATGAAAGTTAGCATTAGAAAAGTGAAGATGTAAAGTAAGAAAAGAAGATAGAATTTCAGTTTTAAGGAGTATGCTTTGAGAAGTAATAAGTATTTAGAAAAGTGAATAAGTAAAGTAAGAAAAGAATATCTAATGATAAGTTTTCGTAGCAAGCACTAAAATATAAGTTAGAATATCCAAATTGTTAGTAATAATATAATAATTACGAATCTGTATTCGGTTTGTCAAGATATGCTTGTAGATGAAAGTTAGCATTAGAAAAGTGAAGATGTAAAGTAAGAAAAGAAGATAGAATTTCAGTTTTAAGGAGTATGCTTTGAGAAGTAATAAGTATTTAGAAAAGTGAATAAGTAAAGTAAGAAAAGAATATCTAATGATAAGTTTTCGTAGCAAGCACTAAAATATAAGTTAGAATATCCAAATTGTTAGTAATAATATAATAATTACGAATCTGTATTCGGTTTGTCAAGATATGCTTGTAGATGAAAGTTAGCATAATGAAAAGTGAAGAAGTAAAGTAAGAAAAGAAGATAGAATTTCAGTTTTAAGGAGTATGCTTTGAGAAGTAATAAGTATTTAGAAAAGTGAAGAAGTAAAGTAAGAAAAGAAGTCAGAGTTTTAGTTTTATTGAGAGTGCTTTGAGAAGTAATAAGTATTTGGAAAAGTGAAGAAGTAAAGTAAGAAAAGAATATCTAATGATAAGTTTTCGTAGCAAGCACTAAAATATAAGTTAGAATATCCAAATTGTTAGTAATAATATAATAATTACGAATCTGTATTCGGTTTGTCAAGATATGCTTGTAGATGAAAGTTAGCATTAGAAAAGTGAAGATGTAAAGTAAGAAAAGAAGATAGAATTTCAGTTTTAAGGAGTATGCTTTGAGAAGTAATAAGTATTTAGAAAAGTGAATAAGTAAAGTAAGAAAAGAATATCTAATGATAAGTTTTCGTAGCAAGCACTAAAATATAAGTTAGAATATCCAAATTGTTAGTAATAATATAATAATTACGAATCTGTATTCGGTTTGTCAAGATATGCTTGTAGATGAAAGTTAGCATAATGAAAAGTGAAGAAGTAAAGTAAGAAAAGAAGATAGAATTTCAGTTTTAAGGAGTATGCTTTGAGAAGTAATAAGTATTTAGAAAAGTGAATAAGTAAAGTAAGAAAAGAATATCTAATGATAAGTTTTCGTAGCAAGCACTAAAATATAAGTTAGAATATCCAAATTGTTAGTAATAATATAATAATTACGAATCTGTATTCGGTTTGTCAAGATATGCTTGTAGATGAAAGTTAGCATTAGAAAAGTGAAGATGTAAAGTAAGAAAAGAAGATAGAATTTCAGTTTTAAGGAGTATGCTTTGAGAAGTAATAAGTATTTAGAAAAGTGAATAAGTAAAGTAAGAAAAGAATATCTAATGATAAGTTTTCGTAGCAAGCACTAAAATATAAGTTAGAATATCCAAATTGTTAGTAATAATATAATAATTACGAATCTGTATTCGTTTGTCAAGATATGCTTGTAGATGAAAGTTAGCATAATGAAAAGTGAAGAAGTAAAGTAAGAAAAGAAGATAGAATTTCAGTTTTAAGGAGTATGCTTTGAGAAGTAATAAGTATTTAGAAAAGTGAAGAAGTAAAGTAAGAAAAGAAGTCAGAGTTTTAAGTTTTATTGAGAGTGCTTTGAGAAGTAATAAGTATTTGGAAAAGTGAAGAAGTAAAGTAAGAAAAGAATATCTAATGATAAGTTTTCGTAGCAAGCACTAAATATAAGTTAGAATATCCAAATTGGTTAGTAATAATATAATAATTACGAATCTGTATTCGGTTTGTCAAGATATGCTTGTAGATGAAAGTTAGCATTAGAAAAGTGAAGATGTAAAGTAAGAAAAGAAGATAGAATTTCAGTTTTAAGGAGTATGCTTTGAGAAGTAATAAGTATTTAGAAAAGTGAATAAGTAAAGTAAGAAAAGAATATCTAATGATAAGTTTTCGTAGCAAGCACTAAAATATAAGTTAGAATATCCAAATTGTTAGTAATAATATAATAATTACGAATTCGTAGCAAGCACTAAAATATAAGTTAGAATATCCAAATTGTTAGTAATAATATAATAATTACGAATCTGTATTCGGTTTGTCAAGATATGCTTGTAGATGAAAGTTAGCATTAGAAAAGTGAAGATGTAAAGTAAGAAAAGAAGATAGAATTTCAGTTTTAAGGAGTATGCTTTGAGAAGTAATAAGTATTTAGAAAAGTGAATAAGTAAAGTAAGAAAAGAATATCTAATGATAAGTTTTCGTAGCAAGCACTAAAATATAAGTTAGAATATCCAAATTGTTAGTAATAATATAATAATTACGAATCTGTATTCGGTTTGTCAAGATATGCTTGTAGATGAAAGTTAGCATTAGAAAAGTGAAGATGTAAAGTAAGAAAAGAAGATAGAATTTCAGTTTTGTCAAGATATGCTTGTAGATGAAAGTTAGCATTAGAAAAGTGAAGATGTAAAGTAAGAAAAGAAGATAGAATTTCAGTTTTAAGGAGTATGCTTTGAGAAGTAATAAGTATTTAGAAAAGTGAATAAGTAAAGTAAGAAAAGAATATCTAATGATAAGTTTTCGTAGCAAGCACTAAAATATAAGTTAGAATATCCAAATTGTTAGTAATAATATAATAATTACGAATCTGTATTCGGTTTGTCAAGATATGCTTGTAGATGAAAGTTAGCATAATGAAAAGTGAAGAAGTAAAGTAAGAAAAGAAGATAGAATTTCAGTTTTAAGGAGTATGCTTTGAGAAGTAATAAGTATTTAGAAAAGTGAAGAAGTAAAGTAAGAAAAGAAGTCAGAGTTTTAGTTTTATTGAGAGTGCTTTGAGAAGTAATAAGTATTTGGAAAAGTGAAGAAGTAAAGTAAGAAAAGAATATCTAATGATAAGTTTTCGTAGCAAGCACTAAAATATAAGTTAGAATATCCAAATTGTTAGTAATAATATAATAATTACGAATCTGTATTCGGTTTGTCAAGATATGCTTGTAGATGAAAGTTAGCATTAGAAAAGTGAAGATGTAAAGTAAGAAAAGAAGATAGAATTTCAGTTTTAAGGAGTATGCTTTGAGAAGTAATAAGTATTTAGAAAAGTGAATAAGTAAAGTAAGAAAAGAATATCTAATGATAAGTTTTCGTAGCAAGCACTAAAATATAAGTTAGAATATCCAAATTGTTAGTAATAATATAATAATTACGAATCTGTATTCGGTTTGTCAAGATATGCTTGTAGATGAAAGTTAGCATAATGAAAAGTGAAGAAGTAAAGTAAGAAAAGAAGATAGAATTTCAGTTTTAAGGAGTATGCTTTGAGAAGTAATAAGTATTTAGAAAAGTGAATAAGTAAAGTAAGAAAAGAATATCTAATGATAAGTTTTCGTAGCAAGCACTAAAATATAAGTTAGAATATCCAAATTGTTAGTAATAATATAATAATTACGAATCTGTATTCGGTTTGTCAAGATATGCTTGTAGATGAAAGTTAGCATTAGAAAAGTGAAGATGTAAAGTAAGAAAAGAAGATAGAATTTCAGTTTTAAGGAGTATGCTTTGAGAAGTAATAAGTATTTAGAAAAGTGAATAAGTAAAGTAAGAAAAGAATATCTAATGATAAGTTTTCGTAGCAAGCACTAAAATATAAGTTAGAATATCCAAATTGTTAGTAATAATATAATAATTACGAATCTGTATTCGGTTTGTCAAGATATGCTTGTAGATGAAAGTTAGCATAATGAAAAGTGAAGAAGTAAAGTAAGAAAAGAAGATAGAATTTCAGTTTTAAGGAGTATGCTTTGAGAAGTAATAAGTATTTAGAAAAGTGAAGAAGTAAAGTAAGAAAAGAAGTCAGAGTTTTAGTTTTATTGAGAGTGCTTTGAGAAGTAATAAGTATTTGGAAAAGTGAAGAAGTAAAGTAAGAAAAGAATATCTAATGATAAGTTTTCGTAGCAAGCACTAAAATATAAGTTAGAATATCCAAATTGTTAGTAATAATATAATAATTACGAATCTGTATTCGGTTGTCAAGATATGCTTGTAGATGAAAGTTAGCATTAGAAAAGTGAAGATGTAAAGTAAGAAAAGAAGATAGAATTTCAGTTTTAAGGAGTATGCTTTGAGAAGTAATAAGTATTTAGAAAAGTGAATAAGTAAAGTAAGAAAAGAATATCTAATGATAAGTTTTCGTAGCAAGCACTAAAATATAAGTTAGAATATCCAAATTGTTAGTAATAATATAATAATTACGAATCTGTATTCGGTTTGTCAAGATATGCTTGTAGATGAAAGTTAGCATTAGAAAAGTGAAGATGTAAAGTAAGAAAAGAAGATAGAATTTCAGTTTTAAGGGAGTATGCTTTGAGAAGTAATAAGTATTTAGAAAAGTGAATAAGTAAAGTAAGAAAAGAATATCTAATGATAAGTTTTCGTAGCAAGCACTAAAATATAAGTTAGAATATCCAAATTGTTAGTAATAATATAATAATTACGAATCTGTATTCGGTTTGTCAAGATATGCTTGTAGATGAAAGTTAGCATAATGAAAAGTGAAGAAGTAAAGTAAGAAAAGAAGATAGAATTTCAGTTTTAAGGAGTATGCTTTGAGAAGTAATAAGTATTTAGAAAAGTGAAGAAGTAAAGTAAGAAAAGAAGTCAGAGTTTTAGTTTTATTGAGAGTGCTTTGAGAAGTAATAAGTATTTGGAAAAGTGAAGAAGTAAAGTAAGAAAGAATATCTAATGATAAGTTTTCGTAGCAAGCACTAAAATATAAGTTAGAATATCCAAATTGTTAGTAATAATATAATAATTACGAATCTGTATTCGGTTTGTCAAGATATGCTTGTAGATGAAAGTTAGCATTAGAAAAGTGAAGATGTAAAGTAAGAAAAGAAGATAGAATTTCAGTTTTAAGGAGTATGCTTTGAGAAGTAATAAGTATTTAGAAAAGTGAATAAGTAAAGTAAGAAAAGAATATCTAATGATAAGTTTTCGTAGCAAGCACTAAAATATAAGTTAGAATATCCAAATTGTTAGTAATAATATAATAATTACGAATCTGTATTCGGTTTGTCAAGATATGCTTGTAGATGAAAGTTAGCATTAGAAAAGTGAAGATGTAAAGTAAGAAAAGAAGATAGAATTTCAGTTTTAAGGAGTATGCTTTGAGAAGTAATAAGTATTTAGAAAAGTGAATAAGTAAAGTAAGAAAAGAATATCTAATGATAAGTTTTCGTAGCAAGCACTAAAATATAAGTTAGAATATCCAAATTGTTAGTAATAATATAATAATTACGAATCTGTATTCGGTTTGTCAAGATATGCTTGTAGATGAAAGTTAGCATAATGAAAAGTGAAGAAGTAAAGTAAGAAAAGAAGATAGAATTTCAGTTTTAAGGAGTATGCTTTGAGAAGTAATAAGTATTTAGAAAAGTGAAGAAGTAAAGTAAGAAAAGAAGTCAGAGTTTTAGTTTATTGAGAGTGCTTTGAGAAGTAATAAGTATTTGGAAAAGTGAAGAAGTAAAGTAAGAAAAGAATATCTAATGATAAGTTTTCGTAGCAAGCACTAAAATATAAGTTAGAATATCCAAATTGTTAGTAATAATATAATAATTACGAATCTGTATTCGGTTTGTCAAGATATGCTTGTAGATGAAAGTTAGTCTATAGAAAAGTGAAGAAGTAAAGTAAGAAAAGAAGATAGAATTTCAGTTTTAAGGAGTATGCTTTGAGAAGTAATAAGTATTTAGAAAAGTGAATAAGTAAAGTAAGAAAAGAATATCTAATGATAAGTTTTCGTAGCAAGCACTAAAATATAAGTTAGAATATCCAAATTGTTAGTAATAATATAATAATTACGAATCTGTATTCGGTTTTGTCAAGATATGCTTGTAGATGAAAGTTAGCATTAGAAAAGTGAAGATGTAAAGTAAGAAAAGAAGATAGAATTTCAGTTTTAAGGAGTATGCTTTGAGAAGTAATAAGTATTTAGAAAAGTGAATAAGTAAAGTAAGAAAAGAATATCTAATGATAAGTTTTCGTAGCAAGCACTAAAATATAAGTTAGAATATCCAAATTGTTAGTAATAATATAATAATTACGAATCTGTATTCGGTTTGTCAAGATATGCTTGTAGATGAAAGTTAGCATAATGAAAAGTGAAGAAGTAAAGTAAGAAAAGAAGATAGAATTTCAGTTTTAAGGAGTATGCTTTGAGAGTAATAAGTATTTAGAAAAGTGAAGAAGTAAAGTAAGAAAAGAAGTCAGAGTTTAGTTTTATTGAGAGTGCTTTGAGAAGTAATAAGTATTTGGAAAAGTGAAGAAGTAAAGTAAGAAAAGAATATCTAATGATAAGTTTTCGTAGCAAGCACTAAAATATAAGTTAGAATATCCAAATTGTTAGTAATAATATAATAATTACGAATCTGTATTCGGTTTGTCAAGATATGCTTGTAGATGAAAGTTAGTCTATAGAAAAGTGAAGAAGTAAAGTAAGAAAAGAAGTCAGAGTTTTAGTTTTATTGAGAGTGCTTTGAGAAGTAATAAGTATTTGGAAAAGTGAAGAAGTAAAGTAAGAAAAGAATATCTAATGATAAGTTTTCGTAGCAAGCACTAAAATATAAGTTAGAATATCCAAATTGTTAGTAATAATATAATAATTACGAATCTGTATTCGGTTTGTCAAGATATGCTTGTAGATGAAAGTTAGTCTATAGAAAAGTGAAGAAGTAAAGTAAGAAAAGAAGATAGAATTTCAGTTTTAAGGAGTATGCTTTGAGAAGTAATAAGTATTTAGAAAAGTGAATAAGTAAAGTAAGAAAAGAATATCTAATGATAAGTTTTCGTAGCAAGCACTAAAATATAAGTTAGAATATCCAAATTGTTAGTAATAATATAATAATTACGAATCTGTATTCGGTTTGTCAAGATATGCTTGTAGATGAAAGTTAGCATTAGAAAAGTGAAGATGTAAAGTAAGAAAAAGAAGATAGAATTTCAGTTTTAAGGAGTATGCTTTGAGAAGTAATAAGTATTTAGAAAAGTGAATAAGTAAAGTAAGAAAAGAATATCTAATGATAAGTTTTCGTAGCAAGCACTAAAATATAAGTTAGAATATCCAAATTGTTAGTAATAATATAATAATTACGAATCTGTATTCGGTTTGTCAAGATATGCTTGTAGATGAAAGTTAGCATAATGAAAAGTGAAGAAGTAAAGTAAGAAAAGAAGATAGAATTTCAGTTTTAAGGAGTATGCTTTGAGAAGTAATAAGTATTTAGAAAAGTGAAGAAGTAAAGTAAGAAAAGAAGTCAGAGTTTTAGTTTTATTGAGAGTGCTTTGAGAAGTACTTATTACTTCTCAAAGCACTCTCAATAAAACTAAAACTCTGACTTCTTTCTTACTTTACTTCTTCACTTTTCTAAATACTTATTACTTCTCAAAGCATACTCCTTAAAACTGAAATTCTATCTTCTTTTCTTACTTTACTTCTTCACTTTCATTATGCTAACTTTCATCTACAAGCATATCTTGACAAACCGAATACAGATTCGTAATTATTATATTATTACTAACAATTTGGATATTCTAACTTATATTTTAGTGCTTGCTACGAAAACTTATCATTAGATATTCTTTTCTTACTTTACTTATTCACTTTTCTAAATACTTATTACTTCTCAAAGCATACTCCTTAAAACTGAAATTCTATCTTCTTTTCTTACTTTACATCTTCACTTTTCTAATGCTAACTTTCATCTACAAGCATATCTTGACAAACCGAATACAGATTCGTAATTATTATATTATTACTAACAATTTGGATATTCTAACTTATATTTTAGTGCTTGCTACGAAAACTTATCATTAGATATTCTTTTCTTACTTTACTTATTCACTTTTCTAATACTTATTACTTCTCAAAGCATACTCCTTAAAACTGAAATTCTATCTTCTTTTCTTACTTTACTTCTTCACTTTTCTATAGACTAACTTTCATCTACAAGCATATCTTGACAAACCGAATACAGATTCGTAATTATTATATTATTACTAACAATTTGGATATTCTAACTTATATTTAGTGCTTGCTACGAAAACTTATCATTAGATATTCTTTTCTTACTTACTTCTTCACTTTTCCAAATACTTATTACTTCTCAAAGCACTCTCAATAAAACTAAAACTCTGACTTCTTTTCTTACTTTACTTCTTCACTTTTCTATAGACTAACTTTCATCTACAAGCATATCTTGACAAACCGAATACAGATTCGTAATTATTATATTATTACTAACAATTTGGATATTCTAACTTATATTTTAGTGCTTGCTACGAAAACTTATCATTAGATATTCTTTTCTTACTTTACTTCTTCACTTTTCCAAATACTTATTACTTCTCAAAGCACTCTCAATAAAACTAAAACTCTGACTTCTTTTCTTACTTTACTTCTTCACTTTTCTAAATACTTATTACTTCTCAAAGCATACTCCTTAAAACTGAAATTCTATCTTCTTTTCTTACTTTACTTCTTCACTTTTCATTATGCTAACTTTCATCTACAAGCATATCTTGACAAACCGAATACAGATTCGTAATTATTATATTATTACTAACAATTTGGATATTCTAACTTATATTTTAGTGCTTGCTACGAAAACTTATCATTAGATATTCTTTTCTTACTTTACTTATTCACTTTTCTAAATACTTATTACTTCTCAAAGCATACTCCTTAAAACTGAAATTCTATCTTCTTTTCTTACTTTACATCTTCACTTTTCTAATGCTAACTTTCATCTACAAGCATATCTTGACAAACCGAATACAGATTCGTAATTATTATATTATTACTAACAATTTGGATATTCTAACTTATATTTAGTGCTTGCTACGAAAACTTATCATTAGATATTCTTTTCTTACTTTACTTATTCACTTTTCTAAATACTTATTACTTCTCAAAGCATACTCCTTAAAACTGAAATTCTATCTTCTTTTCTTACTTTACTTCTTCACTTTTCTATAGACTAACTTTCATCTACAAGCATATCTTGACAAACCGAATACAGATTCGTAATTATTATATTATTACTAACAATTTGGATATTCTAACTTATATTTTAGTGCTTGCTACGAAAACTTATCATTAGATATTCTTTTCTTACTTTACTTCTTCACTTTTCCAAATACTTATTACTTCTCAAAGCACTCTCAATAAAACTAAAACTCTGACTTCTTTCTTACTTTACTTCTTCACTTTTCTAAATACTTATTACTTCTCAAAGCATACTCCTTAAAACTGAAATTCTATCTTCTTTTCTTACTTTACTTCTTCACTTTTCATTATGCTAACTTTCATCTACAAGCATATCTTGACAAACCGAATACAGATTCGTAATTATTATATTATTACTAACAATTTGGATATTCTAACTTATATTTTAGTGCTTGCTACGAAAACTTATCATTAGATATTCTTTCTTACTTTACTTATTCACTTTTCTAAATACTTATTACTTCTCAAAGCATACTCCTTAAAACTGAAATTCTATCTTCTTTTCTTACTTTACATCTTCACTTTTCTAATGCTAACTTCATCTACAAGCATATCTTGACAAACCGAATACAGATTCGTATTATTATATTATTACTAACAATTTGGATATTCTAACTTATATTTTAGTGCTTGCTACGAAAACTTATCATTAGATATTCTTTTCTTACTTTACTTATTCACTTTTCTAAATACTTATTACTTCTCAAAGCATACTCCTTAAAACTGAAATTCTATCTTCTTTTCTTACTTTACATCTTCACTTTTCTAATGCTAACTTTCATCTACAAGCATATCTTGACAAACGAATACAGATTCGTAATTATTATATTATTACTAACAATTTGGATATTCTAACTTATATTTTAGTGCTTGCTACGAAAACTTATCATTAGATATTCTTTTCTTACTTTACTTCTTCACTTTTCCAAATACTTATTACTTCTCAAAGCACTCTCAATAAAACTAAAACTCTGACTTCTTTTCTTACTTTACTTCTTCACTTTTCTAAATACTTATTACTTCTCAAAGCATACTCCTTAAAACTGAAATTCTATCTTCTTTTCTTACTTTACTTCTTCACTTTTCATTATGCTAACTTTCATCTACAAGCATATCTTGACAAACCGAATACAGATTCGTAATTATTATATTATTACTAACAATTTGGATATTCTAACTTATATTTTAGTGCTTGCTACGAAAACTTATCATTAGATATTCTTTTCTTACTTTACTTATTCACTTTTCTAAATACTTATTACTTCTCAAAGCATACTCCTTAAAACTGAAATTCTATCTTCTTTTCTTACTTTACATCTTCACTTTTCTAATGCTAACTTTCATCTACAAGCATATCTTGACAAACCGAATACAGATTCGTAATTATTATATTATTACTAACAATTTGGATATTCTAACTTATATTTTAGTGCTTGCTACGAAAACTTATCATTAGATATTCTTTTCTTACTTTACTTATTCACTTTTCTAAATACTTATTACTTCTCAAAGCATACTCCTTAAAACTGAAATTCTATCTTCTTTTCTTACTTTACATCTTCACTTTTCTAATGCTAACTTTCATCTACAAGCATATCTTGACAAACCGAATACAGATTCGTAATTATTATATTATTACTAACAATTTGGATATTCTAACTTATATTTTAGTGCTTGCTACGAAAACTTATCATTAGATATTCTTTTCTTACTTTACTTCTTCACTTTTCCAAATACTTATTACTTCTCAAAGCACTCTCAATAAAACTAAAACTCTGACTTCTTTTCTTACTTTACTTCTTCACTTTTCTAAATACTTATTACTTCTCAAAGCATACTCCTTAAAACTGAAATTCTATCTTCTTTTCTTACTTTACTTCTTCACTTTTCATTATGCTAACTTTCATCTACAAGCATATCTTGACAAACCGAATACAGATTCGTAATTATTATATTATTACTAACAATTTGGATATTCTAACTTATATTTTAGTGCTTGCTACGAAAACTTATCATTAGATATTCTTTTCTTACTTTACTTATTCACTTTTCTAATACTTATTACTTCTCAAAGCATACTCCTTAAAACTGAAATTCTATCTTCTTTTCTTACTTTACATCTTCACTTTTCTAATGCTAACTTTCATCTACAAGCATATCTTGACAAACCGAATACAGATTCGTAATTATTATATTATTACTAACAATTTGGATATTCTAACTTATATTTTAGTGCTTGCTACGAAAACTTATCATTAGATATTCTTTTCTTACTTTACTTATTCACTTTTCTAAATACTTATTACTTCTCAAAGCATACTCCTTAAAACTGAAATTCTATCTTCTTTTCTTACTTTACTTCTTCACTTTTCATTATGCTAACTTTCATCTACAAGCATATCTTGACAAACCGAATACAGATTCGTAATTATTATATTATTACTAACAATTTGGATATTCTAACTTATATTTTAGTGCTTGCTACGAAAACTTATCATTAGATATTCTTTTCTTACTTTACTTATTCACTTTTCTAAATACTTATTACTTCTCAAAGCATACTCCTTAAAACTGAAATTCTATCTTCTTTTCTTACTTTACATCTTCACTTTCTAATGCTAACTTTCATCTACAAGCATATCTTGACAAACCGAATACAGATTCGTAATTATTATATTATTACTAACAATTTGGATATTCTAACTTATATTTTAGTGCTTGCTACGAAAACTTATCATTAGATATTCTTTTCTTACTTTACTTCTTCACTTTTCCAAATACTTATTACTTCTCAAAGCACTCTCAATAAAACTAAAACTCTGACTTCTTTTCTTACTTTACTTCTTCACTTTTCTAAATTACTTATTACTTCTCAAAGCATACTCCTTAAAACTGAAATTCTATCTTCTTTTCTTACTTTACTTCTTCACTTTTCATTATGCTAACTTTCATCTACAAGCATATCTTGACAAACCGAATACAGATTCGTAATTATTATATTATTACTAACAATTTGGATATTCTAACTTATATTTTAGTGCTTGCTACGAAAACTTATCATTAGATATTCTTTTCTTACTTTACTTATTCACTTTTCTAAATACTTATTACTTCTCAAAGCATACTCCTTAAAACTGAAATTCTATCTTCTTTTCTTACTTTACATCTTCACTTTTCTAATGCTAACTTTCATCTACAAGCATATCTTGACAAAACTGAAATTCTATCTTCTTTTCTTACTTTACATCTTCACTTTTCTAATGCTAACTTTCATCTACAAGCATATCTTGACAAACCGAATACAGATTCGTAATTATTATATTATTACTAACAATTTGGATATTCTAACTTATATTTTAGTGCTTGCTACGAAAACTTATCATTAGATATTCTTTTCTTACTTTACTTATTCACTTTTCTAAATACTTATTACTTCTCAAAGCATACTCCTTAAAACTGAAATTCTATCTTCTTTTCTTACTTTACATCTTCACTTTTCTAATGCTAACTTTCATCTACAAGCATATCTTGACAAACCGAATACAGATTCGTAATTATTATATTATTACTAACAATTTGGATATTCTAACTTATATTTTAGTGCTTGCTACGAATTCGTAATTATTATATTATTACTAACAATTTGGATATTCTAACTTATATTTTAGTGCTTGCTACGAAAACTTATCATTAGATATTCTTTTCTTACTTACTTATTCACTTTTCTAAATACTTATTACTTCTCAAAGCATACTCCTTAAAACTGAAATTCTATCTTCTTTCTTACTTTACATCTTCACTTTTCTAATGCTAACTTTCATCTACAAGCATATCTTGACAAACCGAATACAGATTCGTAATTATTATATTATTACTAACAATTTGGATATTCTAACTTATATTTTAGTGCTTGCTACGAAAACTTATCATTAGATATTCTTTTCTTACTTTACTTCTTCACTTTTCCAAATACTTATTACTTCTCAAAGCACTCTCAATAAAACTAAAACTCTGACTTCTTTTCTTACTTTACTTCTTCACTTTTCTAAATACTTATTACTTCTCAAAGCATACTCCTTAAAACTGAAATTCTATCTTCTTTTCTTACTTACTTCTTCACTTTTCATTATGCTAACTTTCATCTACAAGCATATCTTGACAAACCGAATACAGATTCGTAATTATTATATTATTACTAACAATTTGGATATTCTAACTTATATTTTAGTGCTTGCTACGAAAACTTATCATTAGATATTCTTTTCTTACTTTACTTATTCACTTTTCTAAATACTTATTACTTCTCAAAGCATACTCCTTAAAACTGAAATTCTATCTTCTTTTCTTACTTTACATCTTCACTTTTCTAATGCTAACTTTCATCTACAAGCATATCTTGACAAACCGAATACAGATTCGTAATTATTATATTATTACTAACAATTTGGATATTCTAACTTATATTTTAGTGCTTGCTACGAAAACTTATCATTAGATATTCTTTTCTTACTTTACTTATTCACTTTTCTAAATACTTATTACTTCTCAAAGCATACTCCTTAAAACTGAAATTCTATCTTCTTTTCTTACTTTACTTCTTCACTTTTCATTATGCTAACTTTCATCTACAAGCATATCTTGACAAACCGAATACAGATTCGTAATTATTATATTATTACTAACAATTTGGATATTCTAACTTATATTTTAGTGCTTGCTACGAAAACTTATCATTAGATATTCTTTTCTTACTTTACTTATTCACTTTTCTAAATACTTATTACTTCTCAAAGCATACTCCTTAAAACTGAAATTCTATCTTCTTTTCTTACTTTACATCTTCACTTTTCTAATGCTAACTTTCATCTACAAGCATATCTTGACAAACCGAATACAGATTCGTAATTATTATATTATTACTAACAATTTGGATATTCTAACTTATATTTTAGTGCTTGCTACGAAAACTTATCATTAGATATTCTTTTCTTACTTTACTTCTTCACTTTTCCAAATACTTATTACTTCTCAAAGCACTCTCAATAAAACTAAAACTCTGACTTCTTTTCTTACTTTACTTCTTCACTTTTCTAAATACTTATTACTTCTCAAAGCATACTCCTTAAAACTGAAATTCTATCTTCTTTCTTACTTTACTTCTTCACTTTTCATTATGCTAACTTTCATCTACAAGCATATCTTGACAAACCGAATACAGATTCGTAATTATTATATTATTACTAACAATTTGGATATTCTAACTTATATTTTAGTGCTTGCTACGAAAACTTATCATTAGATATTCTTTTCTTACTTTACTTATTCACTTTTCTAAATACTTATTACTTCTCAAAGCATACTCCTTAAAACTGAAATTCTATCTTCTTTTCTTACTTTACATCTTCACTTTTCTAATGCTAACTTTCATCTACAAGCATATCTTGACAAACCGAATACAGATTCGTAATTATTATATTATTACTAACAATTTGGATATTCTAACTTATATTTTAGTGCTTGCTACGAAAACTTATCATTAGATATTCTTTTCTTACTTTACTTATTCACTTTTCTAAATACTTATTACTTCTCAAAGCATACTCCTTGAAAACTGAAATTCTATCTTCTTTTCTTACTTTACATCTTCACTTTTCTAATGCTAACTTTCATCTACAAGCATATCTTGACAAACCGAATACAGATTCGTAATTATTATATTATTACTAACAATTTGGATATTCTAACTTATATTTTAGTGCTTGCTACGAAAACTTATCATTAGATATTCTTTTCTTACTTTACTTCTTCACTTTTCCAAATACTTATTACTTCTCAAAGCACTCTCAATAAAACTAAAACTCTGACTTCTTTTCTTACTTTACTTCTTCACTTTTCTAAATACTTATTACTTCTCAAAGCATACTCCTTAAAACTGAAATTCTATCTTCTTTTCTTACTTTACTTCTTCACTTTTCATTATGCTAACTTTCATCTACAAGCATATCTTGACAAACCGAATACAGATTCGTAATTATTATATTATTACTAACAATTTGGATATTCTAACTTATATTTTAGTGCTTGCTACGAAAACTTATCATTAGATATTCTTTTCTTACTTTACTTATTCACTTTTCTAAATACTTATTACTTCTCAAAGCATACTCCTTAAAACTGAAATTCTATCTTCTTTTCTTACTTTACATCTTCACTTTTCTAATGCTAACTTTCATCTACAAGCATATCTTGACAAACCGAATACAGATTCGTAATTATTATATTATTACTAACAATTTGGATATTCTAACTTATATTTTAGTGCTTGCTACGAAAACTTATCATTAGATATTCTTTTCTTACTTTACTTATTCACTTTTCTAAATACTTATTACTTCTCAAAGCATACTCCTTAAAACTGAAATTCTATCTTCTTTTCTTACTTTACTTCTTCACTTTTCATTATGCTAACTTTCATCTACAAGCATATCTTGACAAACCGAATACAGATTCGTAATTATTATATTATTACTAACAATTTGGATATTCTAACTTATATTTTAGTGCTTGCTACGAAAACTTATCATTAGATATTCTTTTCTTACTTTACTTATTCACTTTTCTAAATACTTATTACTTCTCAAAGCATACTCCTTAAAACTGAAATTCTATCTTCTTTTCTTACTTTACATCTTCACTTTTCTAATGCTAACTTTCATCTACAAGCATATCTTGACAAACCGAATACAGATTCGTAATTATTATATTATTACTAACAATTTGGATATTCTAACTTATATTTTAGTGCTTGCTACGAAAACTTATCATTAGATATTCTTTTCTTACTTTACTTCTTCACTTTTCCAAATACTTATTACTTCTCAAAGCACTCTCAATAAAACTAAAACTCTGACTTCTTTCTTACTTTACTTCTTCACTTTTCTAAATACTTATTACTTCTCAAAGCATACTCCTTAAAACTGAAATTCTATCTTCTTTTCTTACTTTACTTCTTCACTTTTCATTATGCTAACTTTCATCTACAAGCATATCTTGACAAACCGAATACAGATTCGTAATTATTATATTATTACTAACAATTTGGATATTCTAACTTATATTTTAGTGCTTGCTACGAAAACTTATCATTAGATATTCTTTTCTTACTTTACTTATTCACTTTCTAAATACTTATTACTTCTCAAAGCATACTCCTTAAAACTGAAATTCTATCTTCTTTTCTTACTTTACATCTTCACTTTTCTAATGCTAACTTTCATCTACAAGCATATCTTGACAAACCGAATACAGATTCGTAATTATTATATTATTACTAACAATTTGGATATTCTAACTTATATTTTAGTGCTTGCTACGAAAACTTATCATTAGATATTCTTTTCTTACTTTACTTATTCACTTTTCTAAATACTTATTACTTCTCAAAGCATACTCCTTAAAACTGAAATTCTATCTTCTTTTCTTACTTTACATCTTCACTTTTCTAATGCTAACTTTCATCTACAAGCATATCTTGACAAACCGAATACAGATTCGTAATTATTATATTATTACTAACAATTTGGATATTCTAACTTATATTTTAGTGCTTGCTACGAAAACTTATCATTAGATATTCTTTTCTTACTTTACTTCTTCACTTTTCCAAATACTTATTACTTCTCAAAGCACTCTCAATAAAACTAAAACTCTGACTTCTTTTCTTACTTTACTTCTTCACTTTTCTAATACTTATTACTTCTCAAAGCATACTCCTTAAAACTGAAATTCTATCTTCTTTTCTTACTTTACTTCTTCACTTTTCATTATGCTAACTTTCATCTACAAGCATATCTTGACAAACCGAATACAGATTCGTAATTATTATATTATTACTAACAATTTGGATATTCTAACTTATATTTTAGTGCTTGCTACGAAAACTTATCATTAGATATTCTTTTCTTACTTTACTTATTCACTTTTCTAAATACTTATTACTTCTCAAAGCATACTCCTTAAAACTGAAATTCTATCTTCTTTTCTTACTTTACATCTTCACTTTTCTAATGCTAACTTTCATCTACAAGCATATCTTGACAAACCGAATACAGATTCGTAATTATTATATTATTACTAACAATTTGGATATTCTAACTTATATTTTAGTGCTTGCTACGAAAACTTATCATTAGATATTCTTTTCTTACTTTACTTATTCACTTTTCTAAATACTTATTACTTCTCAAAGCATACTCCTTAAAACTGAAATTCTATCTTCTTTCTTACTTTACTTCTTCACTTTCATTATGCTAACTTTCATCTACAAGCATATCTTGACAAACCGAATACAGATTCGTAATTATTATATTATTACTAACAATTTGGATATTCTAACTTATATTTTAGTGCTTGCTACGAAAACTTTTCATTAGATATCTTTTCTTACTTTACTTATTCACTTTTCTAAATACTTATTACTTCTCAAAGCATACTCCTTAAAACTGAAATTCTATCTTCTTTTCTTACTTTACATCTTCACTTTTCTAATGCTAACTTTCATCTACAAGCATATCTTGACAAACCGAATACAGATTCGTAATTATTATATTATTACTAACAATTTGGATATTCTAACTTATATTTTAGTGCTTGCTACGAAAACTTATCATTAGATATTCTTTTCTTACTTTACTTCTTCACTTTTCCAAATACTTATTACTTCTCAAAGCACTCTCAATAAAACTAAAACTCTGACTTCTTTTCTTACTTACTTCTTCACTTTTCTAAATACTTATTACTTCTCAAAGCATACTCCTTAAAACTGAAATTCTATCTTCTTTTCTTACTTTACTTCTTCACTTTTCATTATGCTAACTTTCATCTACAAGCATATCTTGACAAACCGAATACAGATTCGTAATTATTATATTATTACTAACAATTTGGATATTCTAACTTATATTTTAGTGCTTGCTACGAAAACTTATCATTAGATATTCTTTTCTTACTTTACTTATTCACTTTTCTAAATACTTATTACTTCTCAAAGCATACTCCTTAAAACTGAAAATTCTATCTTCTTTTCTTACTTTACATCTTCACTTTTCTAATGCTAACTTTCATCTACAAGCATATCTTGACAAACCGAATACAGATTCGTAATTATTATATTATTACTAACAATTTGGATATTCTAACTTATATTTTAGTGCTTGCTACGAAAACTTATCATTAGATATTCTTTTCTTACTTTACTTATTCACTTTTCTAAATACTTATTACTTCTCAAAGCATACTCCTTAAAACTGAAATTCTATCTTCTTTTCTTACTTTACATCTTCACTTTTCTAATGCTAACTTTCATCTACAAGCATATCTTGACAAACCGAATACAGATTCGTAATTATTATATTATTACTAACAATTTGGATATTCTAACTTATATTTTAGTGCTTGCTACGAAAACTTATCATTAGATATTCTTTTCTTACTTTACTTATTCACTTTTCTAAATACTTATTACTTCTCAAAGCATACTCCTTAAAACTGAAATTCTATCTTCTTTTCTTACTTTACATCTTCACTTTTCTAATGCTAACTTTCATCTACAAGCATATCTTGACAAACCGAATACAGATTCGTAATTATTATATTATTACTAACAATTTGGATATTCTAACTTATATTTTAGTGCTTGCTACGAAAACTTATCATTAGATATTCTTTTCTTACTTTACTTCTTCACTTTTCCAAATACTTATTACTTCTCAAAGCACTCTCAATAAAACTAAAACTCTGACTTCTTTTCTTACTTTACTTCTTCACTTTTCTAAATACTTATTACTTCTCAAAGCATACTCCTTAAAACTGAAATTCTATCTTCTTTTCTTACTTTACTTCTTCACTTTTCATTATGCTAACTTTCATCTACAAGCATATCTTGACAAACCGAATACAGATTCGTAATTATTATATTATTACTAACAATTTGGATATTCTAACTTATATTTTAGTGCTTGCTACGAAAACTTATCATTAGATATTCTTTTCTTACTTTACTTATTCACTTTTCTAAATACTTATTACTTCTCAAAGCATACTCCTTAAAACTGAAATTCTATCTTCTTTTCTTACTTTACATCTTCACTTTTCTAATGCTAACTTTCATCTACAAGCATATCTTGACAAACCGAATACAGATTCGTAATTATTATATTATTACTAACAATTTGGATATTCTAACTTATATTTTAGTGCTTGCTACGAAAACTTATCATTAGATATTCTTTTCTTACTTTACTTATTCACTTTCTAAATACTTATTACTTCTCAAAGCATACTCCTTAAAACTGAAATTCTATCTTCTTTTCTTACTTTACTTCTTCACTTTTCATTATGCTAACTTTCATCTACAAGCATATCTTGACAAACCGAATACAGATTCGTAATTATTATATTATTACTAACAATTTGGATATTCTAACTTATATTTTAGTGCTTGCTACGAAAACTTATCATTAGATATTCTTTTCTTACTTTACTTATTCACTTTTCTAAATACTTATTACTTCTCAAAGCATACTCCTTAAAACTGAAATTCTATCTTCTTTTCTTACTTTACATCTTCACTTTTCTAATGCTAACTTTCATCTACAAGCATATCTTGACAAACCGAATACAGATTCGTAATTATTATATTATTACTAACAATTTGGATATTCTAACTTATATTTTAGTGCTTGCTACGAAAACTTATCATTAGATATTCTTTTCTTACTTTACTTCTTCACTTTTCCAAATACTTATTACTTCTCAAAGCACTCTCAATAAAACTAAAACTCTGACTTCTTTTCTTACTTTACTTCTTCACTTTTCTAAATACTTATTACTTCTCAAAGCATACTCCTTAAAACTGAAATTCTATCTTCTTTTCTTACTTTACTTCTTCACTTTTCATTATGCTAACTTTCATCTACAAGCATATCTTGACAAACCGAATACAGATTCGTAATTATTATATTATTACTAACAATTTGGATATTCTAACTTATATTTTAGTGCTTGCTACGAAAACTTATCATTAGATATTCTTTTCTTACTTTACTTATTCACTTTTCTAAATACTTATTACTTCTCAAAAGCATACTCCTTAAAACTGAAATTCTATCTTCTTTTCTTACTTTACATCTTCACTTTTCTAATGCTAACTTTCATCTACAAGCATATCTTGACAAACCGAATACAGATTCGTAATTATTATATTATTACTAACAATTTGGATATTCTAACTTATATTTTAGTGCTTGCTACGAAAACTTATCATTAGATATTCTTTTCTTACTTTACTTATTCACTTTTCTAAATACTTATTACTTCTCAAAGCATACTCCTTAAAACTGAAATTCTATCTTCTTTTCTTACTTTACATCTTCACTTTTCTAATGCTAACTTTCATCTACAAGCATATCTTGACAAACCGAATACAGATTCGTAATTATTATATTATTACTAACAATTTGGATATTCTAACTTATATTTTAGTGCTTGCTACGAAAACTTATCATTAGATATTCTTTTCTTACTTTACTTCTTCACTTTTCCAAATACTTATTACTTCTCAAAGCACTCTCAATAAAACTAAAACTCTGACTTCTTTTCTTACTTTACTTCTTCACTTTTCTAAATACTTATTACTTCTCAAAGCATACTCCTTAAAACTGAAAT
>CAMPDV010003657.1:0-39769 GCA_946699065.1 Loxodes magnus
ATTTGATACTTTCAATTACTTAACTAATCTTCACACTCTTTTTCTTACTTTTCTTATTCACTTTTTTTAGAAATCTTATTTAACTTCTACTATTTGATACTTTCAATTACTAAACTAATCTTCACACTCTTTTTCTTACTTTTTTTATTCACTTTTTTTAGAAATCTTATTTAACTTCTACTATTTGATACTTTCAATTACTAAACTAATCTTCACACTCTTTTTCTTACTTTTCTTATTCACTTTTCTTAGAAATCTTATTTAACTTCTACTATTTGATACTTTAAATTAATAAACTGATCTTCACACTCTTTTTCTTACTTTTCTTATTCACTTTTCTTAGAAATCTTATTTAACTTCTACTATTTGATACTTTCAATTACTGATCTTCACACTCATTTTCTTAATTTTCTTATTCACTCTTCTTAGAAATCTTATTTAACTTCTAATATTTGATACTTTAAATTACTAAACTAATCTTCACACTCTTTTTCCTACTTTTCTTATTCACTTTTCTTAGAAATCTTATTTAACTTCTACTATTTGATACTTTCAATTACTGATCTTCACCCTCATTTTCTTACTTTTCTTATTCACTCTTCTTAGAAATCTTATTTAACTTCTACTATTTGATACTTTCAATTTTTGATCTTCACCATCATTTTCCTACTTTTCTTATTCACTTTTCTTAGAAATCTTATTTAACTTCTACTATTTGATACTTTCAATTACTGATCTTCACCCTCATTTTCTTACTTTTCTTATTCACTCTTCTTAGAAATCTTATTTAACTTCTACTATTTGATACTTTCAATTACTGATCTTCACCCTAATTTTCTTACTTTAATTATTCACTCTTCTTAGAAATCTTATTTAACTTCTACTATTTGATACTTTAAATTACTAAACTAATCTTCACACTCTTTTTCCTACTTTTCTTATTCACTTTTCTTAGAAATCTTATTTAACTTCTACTACTATACTTTCATCTACTGATCTTCACCCTCATTTTCTTACTTTTTTTATTCACTTTTTTTAGAAATCTTATTTAACTTCTACTATTTGATACTTTCAATTACGATCTTCACACTCTTTTTCTTACTTTTCTTATTCACTTTTCTTAGAAATCTTATTTAACTTCTACTACTATACTTTCAATTACTAAACTGATCTTCACACTCTTTTTCTTACTTTTCTTATTCACTTTTCTTAGAAATCTTATTTAACTTCTACTATTTGATACTTTCAATTACTGATCTTCACCCTCATTTTCTTAATTACTTATTCACTCTTCTTAGAAATCTTATTTAACTTCTACTATTTGATACTTTCAATTACTAAACTAATCTTCACACTCTTTTTCTTACTTTTCTTATTCACTCTTCTTAGAAATCTTATTTAACTTCTACTACTATACTTTCATCTACTGATCTTCACCCTCATTTTCTTACTTTAATTATTCACTCTTCTTAGAAATCTTATTTAACTTCTACTACTATACTTTCAATTACTAAACTGATCTTCACACTCTTTATCTTACTGTTCTTATTCACTCTTATTAGAAATCTTATTTAACTTCTACTATTTGATACTTTCAATTACTGATCTTCACCCTCATTTTCTTAATTTTCTTATTCACTCTTCTTAGAAATCTTATTTAACTTCTACTATTTGATACTTTCAATTACTGATCTTCACCCTCATTTTTTTACTTTTCTTATTCACTTTTCTTAGAACTCTTATTTAACTTCTACTAATATACTTTCAATTACTAAACTGATCTTCACCCTCATTTTCTTAATTTTCTTATTCACTCTTCTTAGAAATCTTATTTAACTTCTACTATTTGATACTTTCAATTACTTAACTGATCTTCACACTCTTTTTCTTACTTTTCTTATTCACTTTTCTTAGAAATCTTATTTAACTTCTACTATTTGATACTTTCATCTACTGATCTTCACCCTCATTTTCTTAATTTTCTTATTCACTTTTTTTAGAAATCTTATTTAACTTCTACTATTTGATACTTTAAATTACTGATCTTCACCCTCATTTTCTTAATTTTCTTATTCACTCTTCTTAGAAATCTTATTTAACTTCTACTATTTGATACTTTAAATTACTAAACTAATCTTCACACTCTTTTTCCTACTTTTCTTATTCACTTTTCTTAGAAATCTTATTTAACTTCTACTATTTGATACTTTCAATTACTGATCTTCACCCTCATTTTCTTACTTTTCTTATTCACTCTTCTTAGAAATCTTATTTAACTTCTACTATTTGATACTTTCAATTACTGATCTTCACCCTCATTTTCTTACTTTAATTATTCACTCTTCTTAGAAATCTTATTTAACTTCTACTATTTGATACTTTCAATTACGATCTTCACACTCTTTTTCTTACTTCTCTTATTCACTTTTCTTAGAAATCTTATTTAACTCTACTATTATACTTTCAATTACTAAACTTAAAACTCTTTTTCTTACTTTTCTTATTCACTTTTCTTAGAAATCTTATTTAACTTCTACTATTTGATACTTTCAATTACTGATCTTCACCCTCATTTTCTTAATTACTTATTCACTCTTCTTAGAAATCTTATTTAACTTCTACTACTATACTTTCAATTACTAAACTTAAAACTCTTTTTCTTAATTTTCTTATTCACTCTTCTTAGAAATCTTATTTAACTTCTACTATTTGATACTTTAAATTACTAAACTAATCTTCACACTCTTTTTCCTACTTTTCTTATTCACTTTTCTTAGAAATCTTATTTAACTTCTACTATTTGATACTTTCAATTACTGATCTTCACCCTCATTTTCTTACTTTTCTTATTCACTCTTCTTAGAAATCTTATTTAACTTCTACTATTTGATACTTTCAATTACTGATCTTCACCCTCATTTTCTTACTTTAATTATTCACTCTTCTTAGAAATCTTATTTAACTTCTACTATTTGATACTTTCAATTACGATCTTCACACTCTTTTTCTTACTTCTCTTATTCACTTTTCTTAGAAATCTTATTTAACTCTACTATTATACTTTCAATTACTAAACTTAAAACTCTTTTTCTTACTTTTCTTATTCACTTTTCTTAGAAATCTTATTTAACTTCTACTATTTGATACTTTCAATTACTTAACTGATCTTCACACTCTTTTTCTTACTTTTCTTATTCACTTTTCTTAGAAATCTTATTTAACTTTTACTATTTGATACTTTCAATTACTAAACTAATCTTCACACTCTTTTTCTTACTTTTCTTATTCACTTTTCTTAGAAATCTTATTTAACTTTTACTATTTGATACTTTCAATTACTAAACTAATCTTCACACTCTTTTTCTTAATTTTCTTATTCACTCTTCTTAGAAATCTTATTTAACTTCTACTATTTGATACTTTCAAATACTTAACTGATCTTCACCCTCTTTTTCTTACTTTTCTTATTCACTTTTCTTAGAAATCTTATTTAACTTCTACTATTTGATACTTTCAATTACTAAACTAATCTTCACACTCTTTTTCTTAATTTTCTTATTCACTCTTCTTAGAAATCTTATTTAACTTCTACTATTTGATACTTTCAAATACTTAACTGATCTTCACCCTCTTTTTCTTACTTTTCTTATTCACTTTTCTTAGAAATCTTATTTAACTTCTACTATTTGATACTTTCAATTACTAAACTAATCTTCACACTCTTTTTCTTACTTTTTTTATTCACTTTTTTTAGAAATCTTATTTAACTTCTACTATTTGATACTTTCAATTACTAAACTGATCTTCACACTCTTTTTCTTACTTTTCTTATTCACTTTTCTTAGAAATCTTATTTAACTTCTACTATTTGATACTTTCAATTACTGATCTTCACCCTCATTTTCTTAATTTTCTTATTCACTCTTCTTAGAAATCTTATTTAACTTCTACTATTTGATACTTTCAATTACTAAACTAATCTTCACACTCTTTTTCCTACTTTTCTTATTCACTTTTCTTAGAAATCTTATTTAACTTCTACTATTTGATACTTTCAATTACTGATCTTCACCCTCATTTTCTTAATTTTCTTATTCACTCTTCTTAGAAATCTTATTTAACTTCTACTATTTGATACTTTAAATTACTAAACTAATCTTCACACTCTTTTTCTTACTTTTCTTATTCACTTTTTTTAGAAATCTTATTTAACTTCTACTATTTGATACTTTCAATTACTAAACTAATCTTCACACTCTTTTTCTTACTTTTTTTATTCACTTTTTTTAGAAATCTTATTTAACTTCTACTATTTGATACTTTCAATTACTAAACTAATCTTCACACTCTTTTTCTTACTTTTCTTATTCACTTTTCTTAGAAATCTTATTTAACTTCTACTATTTGATACTTTCAATTACTAAACTCATCTTCACCCTCATTTTCTTAATTTTCTTATTCACTCTTCTTAGAAATCTTATTTAACTTCTACTATTTGATACTTTCAATTACTGATCTTCACCCTCATTTTCTTACTTTTCTTATTCACTCTTCTTAGAAATCTTATTTAACTTCTACTATTTGATACTTTCAATTACTGATCTTCACCCTCATTTTCTTACTTTAATTATTCACTCTTCTTAGAAATCTTATTTAACTTCTACTATTTGATACTTTAAATTACTAAACTAATCTTCACACTCTTTTTCCTACTTTTCTTATTCACTTTTTTTAGAAATCTTATTTAACTTCTACTATTTGATACTTTCAATTACTGATCTTCACCCTCATTTTCTTACTTTTCTTATTCACTTTTCTTAGAAATCTTATTTAACTTCTACTATTTGATACTTTCAATTACTGATCTTCACCCTCATTTTCTTAATTACTTATTCACTCTTCTTAGAAATCTTATTTAACTTCTACTATTTGATACTTTCAATTACTGATCTTCACCCTCATTTTCTTACTTTTCTTATTCACTTTTCTTAGAAATCTTATTTAACTTCTACTATTATACTTTCAATTACTGAACTGATCTTCACACTCTTTTTCTTACTTTTCTTATTCACTTTTCTTAGAAATCTTATTTAACTTCTACTATTTGATACTTTCAATTACTGATCTTCACCATCATTTTCTTAATTTTCTTATTCACTCTTCTTAGAAATCTTATTTAACTTCTACTATTTGATACTTTCAAATACTTAACTGATCTTCACCCTCTTTTTCTTACTTTTCTTATTCACTTTTCTTAGAAATCTTATTTAACTTCTACTATTTGATACTTTCAATTACTAAACTAATCTTCACACTCTTTTTCTTACTTTTCTTATTCACTTTTCTTAGAAATCTTATTTAACTTCTACTATTTGATACTTTCAATTACTAAACTCATCTTCACACTCTTTTTCTTACTTTTCTTATTCACTTTTTTTAGAAATCTTATTTAACTTCTACTATTTGATACTTTCAATTACTTAACTGATCTTTTAAACTCTTTTTCTTACTTTTCTTATTCACTCTTCTTAGAAATCTTATTTAACTTCTACTACTATACTTTCATCTACTGATCTTCACCCTCATTTTCTTACTTTTCTTATTCACTTTTCTTAGAAATCTTATTTAACTCTACTATTATACTTTCAATTACTAAACTTAAAACTCTTTTTCTTACTTTTCTTATTCACTCTTCTTAGAAATCTTATTTAACTTCTCCTATTTGATACTTTCAATTACTGATCTTCACACTCTTTTTAATATTTTTCTTATTCACTTTTCTTAGAAATCTTATTTAACTTCTACTATTTGATACTTTGAATTAATAAACTGATCTTGTCACTCTTTTTCTTACTTTTCTTATTCACTTTTCTTAGAAATCTTATTTAACTTCTACTATTATACTTTCAATTACTAAACTGATCTTCACCCTCATTTTGTTACTTTTCTTATTCACTTTTCTTAGAAATCTTATTTAACTCTACTATTATACTTTCAATTACTAAACTTAAAACTCTTTTTCTTACTTTTCTTATTCACTCTTCTTAGAAATCTTATTTAACTTCTACTATTTGATACTTTCAATTACTAAACTGATCTTCACCCTCATTTTCTTACTTTTCTTATTCACTTTTCTTAGAAATCTTATTTAACTTCTACTATTTGATACTTTGAATTAATAAACTGATCTTGTCACTCTTTTTCTTACTTTTCTTATTCACTTTTCTTAGAAATCTTATTTAACTTCTACTATTATACTTTCAATTACTAAACTGATCTTCACACTCTTTTTTTACTTTTCTTATTCACTTTTCTTAGAAATCTTATTTAACTTCTACTATTTGATACTTTCAATTACTGATCTTCACCCTCATTTTCTTACTTTTCTTATTCACTTTTCTTAGAAATCTTATTTAACTTCTACTATTTGATACTTTCAATTACTGATCTTCACCCTCATTTTCTTACTTTTCTTATTCACTTTTCTTAGAAATCTTATTTAACTTCTACTATTATACTTTCAATTACTGAACTGATCTTCACACTCTTTTTCTTACTTCTCTTATTCACTTTTCTTAGAAATCTTATTTAACTTCTACTATTTGATACTTTCAATTACTAAACTGATCTTCACACTCTTTTTCTTACTTTTCTTATTCACTCTTCTTAGAAATCTTATTTAACTTCTACTATTTGATACTTTCAATTACTAAACTAATCTTCACACTCTTTTTCTTAATTTTCTTATTCACTCTTCTGAGAAATCTTATTTAACTTCTACTATTTGATACTTTCAATTACTGATCTTCACCATCATTTTCTTAATTTTCTTATTCACTCTTCTTAGAAATCTTATTTAACTTCTACTATTTGATACTTTCAATTACTGATCTTCACCCTCATTTTCTTACTTTTCTTATTCACTTTTCTTAGAACTCTTATTTAACTTCTACTATTATACTTTCAATTACTGAACTGATCTTCACACTCTTTTTCTTACTTCTCTTATTCACTTTTCTTAGAAATCTTATTTAACTTCTACTATTATACTTTCAATTACTAAACTGATCTTCACACTCTTTTTTTATTTTTCTTATTCACTTTACTTAGAAATCTTATTTAACTTCTACTATTTGATACTTTCAATTACTGATCTTCACCCTCATTTTCTTACTTTTCTTATTCACTTTTCTTAGAAATCTTATTTAACTTCTACTATTTGATACTTTCAATTACTAAACTAATCTTCACACTCTTTTTCTTACTTTTCTTATTCACTTTTCTTAGAAATCTTATTTAACTTCTACTATTTGATACTTTGAATTAATAAACTGATCTTGTCACTCTTTTTCTTACTTTTCTTATTCACTTTTCTTAGAAATCTTATTTAACTTCTACTATTATACTTTCAATTACTAAACTGATCTTCACACTCTTTTTTTACTTTTCTTATTCACTTTTCTTAGAAATCTTATTTAACTTCTACTATTTGATACTTTCAATTACTGATCTTCACCATCATTTTCTTACTTTTCTTATTCACTTTTCTTAGAAATCTTATTTAACTTCTACTATTTGATACTTTCAATTACTGATCTTCACCCTCATTTTCTTACTTTTCTTATTCACTTTTCTTAGAACTCTTATTTAACTTCTACTATTATACTTTCAATTACTGAACTGATCTTCACACTCTTTTTCTTACTTCTCTTATTCACTTTTCTTAGAAATCTTATTTAACTTCTACTATTTGATACTTTCAATTACTAAACTGATCTTCACACTCTTTTTCTTACTTCTCTTATTCACTTTTCTTAGAAATCTTATTTAACTTCTACTATTTGATACTTTCAATTACTAAACTGATCTTCACACTCTTTTTCTTACTTTTCTTATTCACTCTTCTTAGAAATCTTATTTAACTTCTACTATTTGATACTTTCAATTACTAAACTAATCTTCACACTCTTTTTCTTAATTTTCTTATTCACTTTTCTTAGAAATCTTATTTAACTTCTACTATTTGATACTTTCAATTACTGATCTTCACCATCATTTTCTTACTTTTCTTATTCACTCTTTTTAGAAATCTTATTTAACTTCTAATATTTGATACTTTCAATTACTAAACTGATCTTCACACTCTTTTTCTTACTTTTCTTATTCACTTTTCTTAGAAATCTTATTTAACTTCTACTACTATACTTTCAATTACTAAACTGATCTTCACACTCTTTATCTTACTTTTCTTATTCACTTTTCTTAGAAATCTTATTTAACTTCTACTATTTGATACTTTCAATTACTGATCTTCACCATCATTTTCTTACTTTTCTTATTCACTCTTTTTAGAAATCTTATTTAACTTCTAATATTTGATACTTTCAATTACTAAACTGATCTTCACACTCTTTATCTTACTTTTCTTATTCACTTTTCTTAGAACTCTTATTTAACTTCTACTATTATACTTTCAATTACTGAACTGATCTTCACACTCTTTTTCTTACTTCTCTTATTCACTTTTCTTAGAAATCTTATTTAACTTCTACTATTATACTTTCAATTACTAAACTGATCTTCACACTCTTTTTCTTACTTCTCTTATTCACTTTTCTTAGAAATCTTATTTAACTTCTACTATTATACTTTCAATTACTGATCTTCACCATCATTTTCTTACTTTTCTTATTCACTCTTTTTAGAAATCTTATTTAACTTCTACTATTTGATACTTTCAATTACTAAACTGATCTTCACCCTCATTTTCTTACTTTTCTTATTCACTTTTCTTAGAAATCTTATTTAACTTCTACTATTTGATACTTTCAATTACTAAACTGATCTTCACACTCTTTTTCTTACTATTCTTATTCACTTTTCTTAGAAATCTTATTTAACTTCTACTATTTGATACTTTCAATTACTAAACTGATCTTCACCCTCATTTTCTTAATTTTCTTATTCACTCTTCTTAGAAATCTTATTTAACTTCTACTATTTGATACTTTCAATTACTTAACTGATCTTCACACTCTTTTTCTTACTTTTCTTATTCACTCTTCTTAGAAATCTTATTTAACTTCTACTACTATACTTTCATCTACTGATCTTCACCCTCATTTTCTTAATTTTCTTAATCACTCTTCTGAGAAATCTTATTTAACTCTACTATTTGATACTTTCAATTACTAAACTGATCTTCACACTCTTTTTCTTACTTTTCTTATTCACTCTTTTTAGAAATCTTATTTAACTTCTAATATTGGATACTTTCAATTACTAAACTGATCTTCACCCTCATTTTTTTACTTTTCTTATTCACTTTTCTTAGAAATCTTATTTAACTTCTACTATTTGATACTTTCAATTACTAAACTTCAAACTCTTTTTCTTACTTTTCTTATTCACTTTTCTTAGAAATCTTATTTAACTTTTACTATTTGATACTTTCAATTACTAAACTAATCTTCACCCTCATTTTCTTACTTTTCTTATTCACTTTTCTTAGAAATCTTATTTAACTTCTACTATTTGATACTTTCAATTACTGATCTTCACCCTCATTTTCTTACTTTTCTTATTCACTTTTCTTAGAAATCTTATTTAACTTCTACTATTTGATACTTTCAATTACTGATCTTCACCCTCATTTTCTTACTTTTCTTATTCACTTTTCTTAGAACTCTTATTTAACTTCTACTATTATACTTTCAATTACTAAACTCATCTTCACCCTCATTTTTTTACTTTTCTTATTCACTTTTCTTAGAAATCTTATTTAACTTCTACTATTTGATACTTTCAATTACTAAACTTCAAACTCTTTTTCTTACTTTTCTTATTCACTTTTCTTAGAAATCTTATTTAACTTTTACTATTTGATACTTTCAATTACTAAACTAATCTTCACCCTCATTTTCTTACTTTTCTTATTCACTCTTATTAGAAATCTTATTTAACTTCTAATATTGGATACTTTCAATTAATAAACTGATCTTCACCCTCATTTTCTTACTTTTCTTATTCACTCTTCTTAGAAATCTTATTTAACTTCTACTATTTGATACTTTCAATTACTGATCTTCACCCTCATTTTCTTACTTTTCTTATTCACTTTTCTTAGAAATCTTATTTAACTTCTACTATTTGATACTTTCAATTACTAAACTGATCTTCACACTCATTTTCTTAATTTTCTTATTCACTCTTCTTAGAAATCTTATTTAACTTCTACTATTTGATACTTTCAATTACTGATCTTCACACTCTTTTTAATATTTTTCTTATTCACTTTTCTTAGAAATCTTATTTAACTTCTACTATTATACTTTCAATTACTAAACTAATCTTCACACTCTTTTTCTTACTTTTCTTATTCACTTTTCTTAGAAATCTTATTTAACTTCTACTATTATACTTTCAATTACTAATCTTTACACTCATTTTCTTACTTTTCTTATTCACTCTTCTTAGAAATCTTATTTAACTTCTACTATTTGATACTTTCAATTACTAAACTGATCTTCACACTCATTTTCTTAATTTTCTTATTCACTCTTCTTAGAAATCTTATTTAACTTCTTCTATTTGATACTTTCAATTACTGATCTTCACCCTCATTTTCTTACTTTTCTTATTCACTCTTCTTAGAAATCTTATTTAACTTCTACTATTTGATACTTTGAATTACTAAACTGATCAACACACTCATTTTCTTAATTTTCTTATTCACTCTTCTTAGAAATCTTATTTAACTTCTACTATTTGATACTTTCTATTACTAAACTAATCTTCACCCTCATTTTCTTACTTCTCTTATTCACTTTTCTTAGAAATCTTATTTAACTTCTACCATTTGATACTTTCAAATACTTAACTGATCTTCACACTCTTTTTCTTAATTTTCTTATTCACTCTTCTTAGAAATCTTATTTAACTTCTACTATTTGATACTTTCAATTACTAAACTGATCTTCACACTCTTTTTCTTAATTTTCTTATTCACTTTTCTTAGAAATCTTATTTAACTTCTACTATTTGATACTTTCAATTACTGATCTTCACCATCATTTTCTTACTTTTCTTATTCACTCTTTTTAGAAATCTTATTTAACTTCTACTATTTGATACTTTCAATTACTAAACTGATCTTCACACTCTTTTTCTTACTTTTTTTATTCACTTTTTTTAGAAATCTTATTTAACTTCTACTATTTGATACTTTCATCTACTGATCTTCACACTCATTTTCTTAATTTTCTTATTCACTTTTTTTAGAAATCTTATTTAACTCTACTATTATACTTTCAATTACTAAACTTAAAACTCTTTTTCTTACTTCTCTTATTCACTTTTCTTAGAAATCTTATTTAACTTCTACTATTTGATACTTTCAATTACTAAACTAATCTTCACACTCTTTTTCTTACTTTTCTTATTCACTTTTCTTAGAAATCTTATTTAACTTCTACTATTTGATACTTTCAATTACTAAACTAATCTTCACACTCTTTTTCTTACTTTTCTTATTCACTTTTTTTAGAAATCTTATTTAACTTCTACTACTATACTTTCAATTACTAAACTGATCTTCACCCTCATTTTCTTACTTTTCTTATTCACTCTTCTTAGAAATCTTATTTAACTTCTCTATTTGATACTTTCAATTACTGATCTTCACCCTCATTTTCTTACTTTTCTTATTCACTCTTCTTAGAAATCTTATTTAACTTCTACTATTTGATACTTTGAATTACTAAACTGATCTTCACACTCTTTTTCTTACTGTTCTTATTCACTCTTCTTAGAAATCTTATTTAACTTCTACTATTTGATACTTTAAATTACTAAACTAATCTTCACACTCTTTTTCTTACTTTTCTTATTCACTCTTCTTAGAAATCATATTTAACTTCTACTATTTGATACTTTCAATTACTGATCTTCACCCTCATTTTCTTACTTTTCTTATTCACTCTTTTTAGAAATCTTATTTAACTTCTTCTATTTGATACTTTCAATTACTGATCTTCACCCTCATTTTCTTACTTTTCTTATTCACTTTTCTTAGAACTCTTATTTAACTTCTACTATTATACTTTCAATTACTGAACTGATCTTCACACTCTTTTTCTTACTTCTCTTATTCACTTTTCTTAGAAATCTTATTTAACTTCTACTATTTGATACTTTCAATTACTAAACTGATCTTCACACTCTTTTTCTTACTTCTCTTATTCACTTTTCTTAGAAATCTTATTTAACTTCTACTATTTGATACTTTCAATTACTAAACTGATCTTCACACTCTTTTTCTTACTTTTCTTATTCACTCTTCTTAGAAATCTTATTTAACTTCTACTATTTGATACTTTCAATTACTAAACTAATCTTCACACTCTTTTTCTTAATTTTCTTATTCACTTTTCTTAGAAATCTTATTTAACTTCTACTATTTGATACTTTCAATTACTGATCTTCACCATCATTTTCTTACTTTTCTTATTCACTCTTTTTAGAAATCTTATTTAACTTCTAATATTTGATACTTTCAATTACTAAACTGATCTTCACACTCTTTTTCTTACTTTTCTTATTCACTTTTCTTAGAAATCTTATTTAACTTCTACTACTATACTTTCAATTACTAAACTGATCTTCACACTCTTTATCTTACTTTTCTTATTCACTTTTCTTAGAAATCTTATTTAACTTCTACTATTTGATACTTTCAATTACTGATCTTCACCATCATTTTCTTACTTTTCTTATTCACTCTTTTTAGAAATCTTATTTAACTTCTAATATTTGATACTTTCAATTACTAAACTGATCTTCACACTCTTTATCTTACTTTTCTTATTCACTTTTCTTAGAACTCTTATTTAACTTCTACTATTATACTTTCAATTACTGAACTGATCTTCACACTCTTTTTCTTACTTCTCTTATTCACTTTTCTTAGAAATCTTATTTAACTTCTACTATTATACTTTCAATTACTAAACTGATCTTCACACTCTTTTTCTTACTTCTCTTATTCACTTTTCTTAGAAATCTTATTTAACTTCTACTATTATACTTTCAATTACTGATCTTCACCATCATTTTCTTACTTTTCTTATTCACTCTTTTTAGAAATCTTATTTAACTTCTACTATTTGATACTTTCAATTACTAAACTGATCTTCACCCTCATTTTCTTACTTTTCTTATTCACTTTTCTTAGAAATCTTATTTAACTTCTACTATTTGATACTTTCAATTACTAAACTGATCTTCACACTCTTTTTCTTACTATTCTTATTCACTTTTCTTAGAAATCTTATTTAACTTCTACTATTTGATACTTTCAATTACTAAACTGATCTTCACCCTCATTTTCTTAATTTTCTTATTCACTCTTCTTAGAAATCTTATTTAACTTCTACTATTTGATACTTTCAATTACTTAACTGATCTTCACACTCTTTTTCTTACTTTTCTTATTCACTCTTCTTAGAAATCTTATTTAACTTCTACTACTATACTTTCATCTACTGATCTTCACCCTCATTTTCTTAATTTTCTTAATCACTCTTCTGAGAAATCTTATTTAACTCTACTATTTGATACTTTCAATTACTAAACTGATCTTCACACTCTTTTTCTTACTGTTCTTATTCACGCTTATTAGAAATCTTATTTAACTTCTAATATTGGATACTTTCAATTACTAAACTGATCTTCACCCTCATTTTTTTACTTTTCTTATTCACTTTTCTTAGAAATCTTATTTAACTTCTACTATTTGATACTTTCAATTACTAAACTTCAAACTCTTTTTCTTACTTTTCTTATTCACTTTTCTTAGAAATCTTATTTAACTTTTACTATTTGATACTTTCAATTACTAAACTAATCTTCACCCTCATTTTCTTACTTTTCTTATTCACTTTTCTTAGAAATCTTATTTAACTTCTACTATTTGATACTTTCAATTACTGATCTTCACCCTCATTTTCTTACTTTTCTTATTCACTTTTCTTAGAAATCTTATTTAACTTCTACTATTTGATACTTTCAATTACTGATCTTCACCCTCATTTTCTTACTTTTCTTATTCACTTTTCTTAGAACTCTTATTTAACTTCTACTATTATACTTTCAATTACTAAACTCATCTTCACCCTCATTTTTTTACTTTTCTTATTCACTTTTCTTAGAAATCTTATTTAACTTCTACTATTTGATACTTTCAATTACTAAACTTCAAACTCTTTTTCTTACTTTTCTTATTCACTTTTCTTAGAAATCTTATTTAACTTTTACTATTTGATACTTTCAATTACTAAACTAATCTTCACCCTCATTTTCTTACTTTTCTTATTCACTCTTATTAGAAATCTTATTTAACTTCTAATATTGGATACTTTCAATTAATAAACTGATCTTCACCCTCATTTTCTTACTTTTCTTATTCACTCTTCTTAGAAATCTTATTTAACTTCTACTATTTGATACTTTCAATTACTGATCTTCACCCTCATTTTCTTACTTTTCTTATTCACTTTTCTTAGAAATCTTATTTAACTTCTACTATTTGATACTTTCAATTACTAAACTGATCTTCACACTCATTTTCTTAATTTTCTTATTCACTCTTCTTAGAAATCTTATTTAACTTCTACTATTTGATACTTTCAATTACTGATCTTCACACTCTTTTTAATATTTTTCTTATTCACTTTTCTTAGAAATCTTATTTAACTTCTACTATTATACTTTCAATTACTAAACTGATCTTCACACTCTTTTTCTTACTTCTCTTATTCACTTTTCTTAGAAATCTTATTTAACTTCTACTATTTGATACTTTCAATTACTAAACTGATCTTCACCCTCATTTTCTTAATTTTCTTATTCACTCTTCTTAGAAATCTTATTTAACTTCTTCTATTTGATACTTTCAATTACTGATCTTCACCCTCATTTTCTTACTTTTCTTATTCACTCTTCTTAGAAATCTTATTTAACTTCTACTATTTGATACTTTGAATTACTAAACTGATCAACACACTCATTTTCTTAATTTTCTTATTCACTCTTCTTAGAAATCTTATTTAACTTCTACTATTTGATACTTTCTATTACTAAACTAATCTTCACCCTCATTTTCTTACTTCTCTTATTCACTTTTCTTAGAAATCTTATTTAACTTCTACTATTTGATACTTTCAATTACTAAACTTCAAACTCTTTTTCTTACTTTTCTTATTCACTTTTCTTAGAAATCTTATTTAACTTTTACTATTTGATACTTTCAATTACTGATCTTCACCATCATTTTCTTACTTTTCTTATTCACTCTTCTTAGAAATCTTATTTAACTTCTACTATTTGATACTTTCAATTACTAAACTGATCTTCACACTCTTTTTCTTAATTTTCTTATTCACTTTTCTTAGAAATCTTATTTAACTTCTACTATTATACTTTCAATTACTAAACTGATCTTCACACTCTTTTTCTTACTTTTCTTATTCACTCTTCTTAGAAATCTTATTTAACTTCTACTATTTGATACTTTCAATTACTAAACTAATCTTCACACTCTTTTTCTTAATTTTCTTATTCACTTTTCTTAGAAATCTTATTTAACTTCTACTATTTGATACTTTCAATTACTGATCTTCACCATCATTTTCTTACTTTTCTTATTCACTCTTTTTAGAAATCTTATTTAACTTCTACTATTTGATACTTTCAATTACTAAACTGATCTTCACACTCTTTTTCTTACTTTTTTTATTCACTTTTTTTAGAAATCTTATTTAACTTCTACTATTTGATACTTTCATCTACTGATCTTCACACTCATTTTCTTAATTTTCTTATTCACTTTTTTTAGAAATCTTATTTAACTCTACTATTATACTTTCAATTACTAAACTTAAAACTCTTTTTCTTACTTTTCTTATTCACTTTTCTTAGAAATCTTATTTAACTTTTACTATTTGATACTTTCAATTACTAAACTAATCTTCACCCTCATTTTCTTACTTTTCTTATTCACTTTTCTTAGAAATCTTATTTAACTTCTACTATTTGATACTTTCAATTACTGATCTTCACCCTCATTTTCTTACTTTTCTTATTCACTTTTCTTAGAAATCTTATTTAACTTCTACTATTTGATACTTTCAATTACTGATCTTCACCCTCATTTTCTTACTTTTCTTATTCACTTTTCTTAGAACTCTTATTTAACTTCTACTATTATACTTTCAATTACTAAACTCATCTTCACCCTCATTTTCTTACTTTTCTTATTCACTCTTCTTAGAAATCTTATTTAACTTCTACTATTTGATACTTTGAATTACTAAACTGATCTTCACACTCTTTTTCTTACTGTTCTTATTCACTCTTCTTAGAAATCTTATTTAACTTCTACTATTTGATACTTTAAATTACTAAACTAATCTTCACACTCTTTTTCTTACTTTTCTTATTCACTCTTCTTAGAAATCATATTTAACTTCTACTATTTGATACTTTCAATTACTGATCTTCACCATCATTTTCTTACTTTTCTTATTCACTCTTTTTAGAAATCTTATTTAACTTCTTCTATTTGATACTTTCAATTAC
Source organism: Loxodes magnus (assembly GCA_946699065.1). Taxonomy (NCBI): domain Eukaryota; phylum Ciliophora; class Karyorelictea; order Loxodida; family Loxodidae; genus Loxodes; species Loxodes magnus. The sequence goes on from CAMPDV010003657.1 coordinate 16,636, forward strand.
TGATCTTCACCCTCATTTTCTTACTTTTCTTATTCACTTTTCTTAGAAATCTTATTTAACTTCTACTATTTGATACTTTCAATTACTGATCTTCACCCTCATTTTCTTACTTTTCTTATTCACTTTTCTTAGAACTCTTATTTAACTTCTACTATTATACTTTCAATTACTAAACTCATCTTCACCCTCATTTTCTTACTTTTCTTATTCACTCTTCTTAGAAATCTTATTTAACTTCTACTATTTGATACTTTGAATTACTAAACTGATCTTCACACTCTTTTTCTTACTGTTCTTATTCACTCTTCTTAGAAATCTTATTTAACTTCTACTATTTGATACTTTAAATTACTAAACTAATCTTCACACTCTTTTTCTTACTTTTCTTATTCACTCTTCTTAGAAATCATATTTAACTTCTACTATTTGATACTTTCAATTACTGATCTTCACCATCATTTTCTTACTTTTCTTATTCACTCTTTTTAGAAATCTTATTTAACTTCTTCTATTTGATACTTTCAATTACTGATCTTCACCCTCATTTTCTTACTTTTCTTATTCACTTTTCTTAGAAATCTTATTTAACTTCTACTATTTGATACTTTCAATTACTGATCTTCACCCTCATTTTCTTACTTTTCTTATTCACTTTTCTTAGAACTCTTATTTAACTTCTACTATTATACTTTCAATTACTGAACTGATCTTCACACTCTTTTTCTTACTTCTCTTATTCACTTTTCTTAGAAATCTTATTTAACTTCTACTATTTGATACTTTCAATTACTAAACTGATCTTCACACTCTTTTTCTTACTTCTCTTATTCACTTTTCTTAGAAATCTTATTTAACTTCTACTATTTGATACTTTCAATTACTAAACTGATCTTCACACTCTTTTTCTTACTTTTCTTATTCACTCTTCTTAGAAATCTTATTTAACTTCTACTATTTGATACTTTCAATTACTAAACTAATCTTCACACTCTTTTTCTTAATTTTCTTATTCACTTTTCTTAGAAATCTTATTTAACTTCTACTATTTGATACTTTCAATTACTGATCTTCACCATCATTTTCTTACTTTTCTTATTCACTCTTTTTAGAAATCTTATTTAACTTCTAATATTTGATACTTTCAATTACTAAACTGATCTTCACACTCTTTTTCTTACTTTTCTTATTCACTTTTCTTAGAAATCTTATTTAACTTCTACTACTATACTTTCAATTACTAAACTGATCTTCACACTCTTTATCTTACTTTTCTTATTCACTTTTCTTAGAAATCTTATTTAACTTCTACTATTTGATACTTTCAATTACTAAACTTAAAACTCTTTTTCTTACTTTTCTTATTCACTTTTCTTAGAAATCTTATTTAACTTCTACTATTTGATACTTTCAATTACTAAACTAATCTTCACACTCTTTTTCTTACTTTTCTTATTCACTCTTCTTAGAAATCTTATTTAACTTCTACTATTTGATACTTTCATCTATTGATCTACAATCTCATTTTCTTAATTTTCTTAATCACTCTTCTGAGAAATCTTATTTAACTTCTACTATTTGATACTTTCAATTCCTAAACTGATCTTCACCCTCATTTTCTTACTTTTCTTATTCACTCTTCTAAGAAATCTTATTTAACTTCTACTACTATACTTTCATCTACTGATCTTCACCCTCATTTTCTTACTTTTCTGATTCACTTTTCTTAGAAATCTTATTTAACTCTACTATTATACTTTCAATTACTAAACTTAAAACTCTTTTTCTTACTTTTCTTATTCACTTTTCTTAGAAATCGTTTTTAACTTCTACTATTTGATACTTTCAATTACTAAACTAATCTTCACACTCTTTTTCTTACTTTTTTTATTCACTTTTTTTAGAAATCTTATTTAACTTCTACTATTTGATACTTTCAATTACTAAACTAATCTTCACACTCTTTTTCTTACTTTTCTTATTCACTCTTCTTAGAAATCTTATTTAACTTCTACTATTTGATACTTTGAATTAATAAACTGATCTTGTCACTCTTTTTCTTACTTTTCTTATTCACTTTTCTTAGAAATCTTATTTAACTTCTACTATTATACTTTCAATTACTAAACTGATCTTCACACTCTTTTTTTACTTTTCTTATTCACTCTTCTTAGAAATCTTATTTAACTTCTACTACTATACTTTCATCTACTGATCTTCACCCTCATTTTCTTACTTTTCTGATTCACTTTTCTTAGAAATCTTATTTAACTCTACTATTATACTTTCAATTACTAAACTTAAAACTCTTTTTCTTACTTTTCTTATTCACTTTTCTTAGAAATCTTATTTAACTTCTACTATTTGATACTTTCAATTACTAAACTAATCTTCACACTCTTTTTCTTACTTTTCTTATTCACTTTTCTTAGAAATCTTATTTAACTTCTACTATTTGATACTTTGAATTACTAAACTAATCTTCACACTCTTTTTCTTACTTTTCTTATTCACTTTTCTTAGAAATCTTATTTAACTTCTACTATTTGATACTTTCAATTACTGATCTTCACCCTCATTTTCTTACTTTTCTTATTCACTTTTCTTAGAAATCTTATTTAACTTCTACTATTTGATACTTTCAATTACTAAACTAATCTTCACACTCTTTTTCTTACTTTTCTTATTCACTTTTCTTAGAAATCTTATTTAACTTCTACTATTTGATACTTTGAATTAATAAACTGATCTTGTCACTCTTTTTCTTACTTTTCTTATTCACTTTTCTTAGAAATCTTATTTAACTTCTACTATTATACTTTCAATTACTAAACTGATCTTCACACTCTTTTTTTACTTTTCTTATTCACTTTTCTTAGAAATCTTATTTAACTTCTACTATTTGATACTTTCAATTACTGATCTTCACACTCTTTTTCTTACTTCTCTTATTCACTTTTCTTAGAATTCTTATTTAACTTCTACTATTTGATACTTTCAATTACTGATCTTCACCCTCATTTTCTTACTTTTCTTATTCACTTTTCTTAGAACTCTTATTTAACTTCTACTATTATACTTTCAATTACTGAACTGATCTTCACACTCTTTTTCTTACTTCTCTTATTCACTTTTCTTAGAAATCTTATTTAACTTCTACTATTATACTTTCAATTACTAAACTGATCTTCACACTCTTTTTCTTACTTCTCTTATTCACTTTTCTTAGAAATCTTATTTAACTTCTACTATTTGATACTTTCAATTACTAAACTGATCTTCACACTCTTTTTCATAATTTTTTTATTCACTTTTTTTAGAAATCTTATTTAACTTCTACTACTATACTTTCAATTACTAAACTGATCTTCACACTCTTTATCTTACTTTTCTTATTCACTCTTCTTAGAAATCTTATTTAACTTCTACTATTTGATACTTTCAATTACTAAACTAATCTTCATTTTCTTACTTTTCTTATTCACTCTTTTTAGAAATCTTATTTAACTTCTACTATTTGATACTTTCAATTACTAAACTGATCTTCACACTCTTTTTCTTACTTTTCTTATTCACTTTTCTTAGAAATCTTATTTAACTTCTACCATTTGATACTTTCAATTACTAAACTGATCTTCACACTCTTTATCTTACTTTTCTTATTCACTTTTCTTAGAAATCTTATTTAACTTCTACTATTTGATACTTTCAATTACTGATCTTCACCATCATTTTCTTACTTTTCTTATTCACTCTTTTTAGAAATCTTATTTAACTTCTACTATTTGATACTTTAAATTACTAAACTGATCTTCACACTCTTTTTCTTACTTTTCTTATTCACTTTTCTTAGAAATCTTATTTAACTTCTACTACTATACTTTCAATTACTAAACTGATCTTCACACTCTTTATCTTACTTTTCTTATTCACTTTTCTTAGAAATCTTATTTAACTTCTACTATTTGATACTTTCAATTACTGATCTTCACCCTCATTTTCTTACTTTTCTTATTCACTTTTCTTAGAACTCTTATTTAACTTCTACTATTTGATACTTTCAATTACTGATCTTCACCATCATTTTCTTACTTTTCTTATTCACTCTTTTTAGAAATCTTATTTAACTTCTACTATTTGATACTTTCAATTACTAAACTAATCTTCACACTCTTTTTCTTACTTCTCTTATTCACTTTTCTTAGAAATCTTATTTTACTTCTACTATTATACTTTCAATTACTAAACTGATCTTCACACTCTTTATCTTACTTCTCTTATTCACTTTTCTTAGAAATCTTATTTAACTTCTACTATTTGATACTTTCAATTACTAAACTGATCTTCACACTCTTTTTCATAATTTTTTTATTCACTTTTTTTAGAAATCTTATTTAACTTCTACTACTATACTTTCAATTACTAAACTGATCTTCACACTCTTTATCTTACTTTTCTTATTCACTTTTCTTAGAAATCTTATTTAACTTCTACTATTTGATACTTTCAATTACTGATCTTCACCATCATTTTCTTACTTTTCTTATTCACTCTTTTTAGAAATCTTATTTAACTTCTACTATTTGATACTTTCAATTACTAAACTGATCTTCACACTCTTTTTCTTAATTTTCTTATTCACTCTTCTTAGAAATCGTTTTTAACTTCTACTATTATACTTTCAATTACTAAACTGATCTTCACACTCTTTTTCTTACTTTTTTTATTCAATTTTCTTATTAATCTTATTTAACTTCTACTATTTGATACTTTCAATTACTAAACTGATCTTCACCCTCATTTTCTTACTTTTCTTATTCACTTTTCTTAGAAATCTTATTTAACTTTTACTATTTGATACTTTCAATTACTAAACTTAAAACTCTTTTTCTTACTTTTCTTATTCACTTTTCTTAGAAATCTTATTTAACTTCTACTATTTGATACTTTCAATTACTGATCTTCACCATCATTTTCTTACTTTTCTTATTCACTCTTCTTAGAAATCTTATTTAACTTCTACTATTTGATACTTTCAATTACTAAACTAATCTTCACACTCTTTTTCTTACTTTTCTTATTCACTTTTCTTAGAAATCTTATTTAACTTCTACTACTATACTTTCAATTACTAAACTGATCTTCACACTCTTTATCTTACTTTTCTTATTCACTTTTCTTAGAAATCTTATTTAACTTCTACTATTTGATACTTTCAATTACTGATCTTCACCATCATTTTCTTACTTTTCTTATTCACTCTTTTTAGAAATCTTATTTAACTTCTACTATTTGATACTTTCAATTACTAAACTGATCTTCACACTCTTTTTCTTACTTTTCTTATTCACTTTTCTTAGAAATCTTATTTAACTTCTACTACTATACTTTCAATTACTAAACTGATCTTCACACTCTTTATCTTACTTTTCTTATTCACTTTTCTTAGAAATCTTATTTAACTTCTACTATTTGATACTTTCAATTACTGATCTTCACCATCATTTTCTTACTTCTCTTATTCACTCTTTTTAGAAATCTTATTTAACTTCTACTATTTGATACTTTAAATTACTAAACTGATCTTCACACTCTTTTTCTTACTTTTCTTATTCACTTTTCTTAGAAATCTTATTTAACTTCTACTACTATACTTTCAATTACTAAACTGATCTTCACACTCTTTATCTTACTTTTCTTATTCACTTTTCTTAGAAATCTTATTTAACTTCTACTATTTGATACTTTCAATTACTGATCTTCACCCTCATTTTCTTACTTTTCTTATTCACTTTTCTTAGAACTCTTATTTAACTTCTACTATTTGATACTTTCAATTACTGATCTTCACCATCATTTTCTTACTTTTCTTATTCACTCTTTTTAGAAATCTTATTTAACTTCTACTATTTGATACTTTCAATTACTAAACTAATCTTCACACTCTTTTTCTTACTTCTCTTATTCACTTTTCTTAGAAATCTTATTTAACTTCTACTATTATACTTTCAATTACTAAACTGATCTTCACACTCTTTTTCTTACTTCTCTTATTCACTTTTCTTAGAAATCTTATTTAACTTCTACTACTATACTTTCAATTACTAAACTGATCTTCACACTCTTTTTCTTACTTTTTTTATTCAATTTTCTTATTAATCTTATTTAACTTCTACTATTTGATACTTTCAATTACTAAACTGATCTTCACCCTCATTTTCTTACTTTTCTTATTCACTTTTCTTAGAAATCTTATTTAACTTCTACTATTTGATACTTTCATCTAATGATCTTCACCCTCATTTTCTTACTTTTCTTATTCACTTTTCTTAGAAATCTTATTTAACTTCTACTATTTGATACTTTCAATTACTGATCTTCACCATCATTTTCTTACTTTTCTTATTCACTCTTTTTAGAAATCTTATTTAACTTCTACTATTTGATACTTTCAATTACTAAACTAATCTTCACACTCTTTTTCTTACTTTTCTTATTCACTTTTCTTAGAAATCTTATTTAACTTCTACTACTATACTTTCATCTACTGATCTTCACCCTCATTTTCTTACTTTTCTTATTCACTTTTCTTAGAAATCTTATTTAACTTCTAGTATTTTTTAATTCTTGATCTTCACACTCTTTTTAATATTTTTCTTATTCACTTTTCTTAGAAATCTTATTTAACTTCTACTATTATACTTTCAATTACTGAACTGATCTTCACACTCTTTTTCTTACTTTTCTTATTCACTTTTCTTAGAAATCTTATTTAACTTCTACTATTATACTTTCAATTACTAAACTGATCTTCACACTCTTTTTTTACTTTTCTTATTCACTTTTCTTAGAAATCTTATTTAACTTCTACTATTATACTTTCAATTACTAAACTGATCTTCACACTCTTTTTCTTACTGTTCTTATTCACGCTTATTAGAAATCTTATTTAACTTCTAATATTGGATACTTTCAATTACTGATCTTCACACTCTTTTTCTTACTTCTCTTATTCACTTTTCTTAGAAATCTTATTTAACTTCTACTACTATACTTTCAATTACTAAACTGATCTTCACACTCTTTTTCTTACTTCTCTTATTCACTTTTCTTAGAAATCTTATTTAACTTCTACTACTATACTTTCAATTACTGAACTGATCTTCACACTCTTTTTCTTACTTCTCTTATTCACTTTTCTTAGAAATCTTATTTAACTTCTACTATTATACTTTCAATTACTAAACTGATCTTCACACTCTTTTTCTTACTTCTCTTATTCACTTTTCTTAGAAATCTTATTTAACTTCTACTACTATACTTTCAATTACTAAACTGATCTTCACACTCTTTTTCTTACTTTTCTTATTCACTTTTCTTAGAAATCTTATTTAACTTCTACTACTATACTTTCAATTACTAAACTGATCTTCACACTCTTTATCTTACTTTTCTTATTCACTTTTCTTAGAAATCTTATTTAACTTCTACTATTTGATACTTTCAATTACTGATCTTCACCATCATTTTCTTACTTTTCTTATTCACTCTTTTTAGAAATCTTATTTAACTTCTACTATTTGATACTTTCAATTACTAAACTGATCTTCACACTCTTTTTCTTACTTTTCTTATTCACTTTTCTTAGAAATCTTATTTAACTTCTACTACTATACTTTCAATTACTAAACTGATCTTCACACTCTTTATCTTACTTTTCTTATTCACTTTTCTTAGAAATCTTATTTAACTTCTACTATTTGATACTTTCAATTACTGATCTTCACCCTCATTTTCTTACTTTTCTTATTCACTTTTCTTAGAACTCTTATTTAACTTCTACTATTATACTTTCAATTACTGATCTTCACACTCTTTTTCTTACTTCTCTTATTCACTTTTCTTAGAAATCTTATTTAACTTCTACTATTATACTTTCAATTACTGATCTTCACACTCTTTTTCTTACTTCTCTTATTCACTTTTCTTAGAAATCTTATTTAACTTCTACTATTATACTTTCAATTACTAAACTGATCTTCACACTCTTTATCTTACTTCTCTTATTCACTTTTTTTAGAAATCTTATTTAACTTCTACTACTATACTTTCAATTACTAAACTGATCTTCACACTCTTTATCTTACTTTTCTTATTCACTTTTTTTAGAAATCGTTTTTAACTTCTACTATTATACTTTCAATTACTAAACTGATCTTCACACTCTTTTTCTTACTTTTTTTATTCAATTTTCTTATTAATCTTATTTAACTTCTACTATTTGATACTTTCAATTACTAAACTGATCTTCACCCTCATTTTCTTACTTTTCTTATTCACTTTTCTTAGAAATCTTATTTAACTTCTACTATTTGATACTTTCATCTAATGATCTTCACCCTCATTTTCTTACTTTTCTTATTCACTTTTCTTAGAAATCTTATTTAACTTCTACTATTTGATACTTTCAATTACTGATCTTCACCCTCATTTTCTTACTTTTCTTATTCACTCTTTTTAGAAATCTTATTTAACTTCTACTATTTGATACTTTCAATTACTAAACTAATCTTCACACTCTTTTTCTTACTTTTCTTATTCACTTTTCTTAGAAATCTTATTTAACTTCTACTACTATACTTTCATCTACTGATCTTCACCCTCATTTTCTTACTTTTCTTATTCACTTTTCTTAGAAATCTTATTTAACTTCTAGTATTTTTTAATTCTTGATCTTCACACTCTTTTTAATATTTTTCTTATTCACTTTTCTTAGAAATCTTATTTAACTTCTACTATTATACTTTCAATTACTGAACTGATCTTCACACTCTTTTTCTTACTTTTCTTATTCACTTTTCTTAGAAATCTTATTTAACTTCTACTATTATACTTTCAATTACTAAACTGATCTTCACACTCTTTTTTTACTTTTCTTATTCACTTTTCTTAGAAATCTTATTTAACTTCTACTATTTGATACTTTCAATTACTGATCTTCACACTCTTTTTCTTACTTCTCTTATTCACTTTTCTTAGAAATCTTATTTAACTTCTACTATTATACTTTCAATTACTGAACTGATCTTCACACTCTTTTTCTTACTTCTCTTATTCACTTTTCTTAGAAATCTTATTTAACTTCTACTATTATACTTTCAATTACTAAACTGATCTTCACACTCTTTATCTTACATTTCTTATTCACTTTTCTTAGAACTCTTATTTAACTTCTACTATTTGATACTTTCAATTACTAAACTGATCTTCACCCTCATTTTCTTACTTTTCTTATTCACTCTTTTTAGAAATCTTATTTAACTTCTACTATTTGATACTTTCAATTACTAAACTGATCTTCACACTCTTTTTCTTACTTTTCTTATTCACTTTTCTTAGAAATCTTATTTAACTTCTACTACTATACTTTCAATTACTAAACTGATCTTCACACTCTTTATCTTACTTTTCTTATTCACTTTTCTTAGAAATCTTATTTAACTTCTACTATTTGATACTTTCAATTACTGATCTTCACCCTCATTTTCTTACTTTTCTTATTCACTTTTCTTAGAAATCTTATTTAACTTCTACTATTATACTTTCAATTACTGATCTTCACACTCTTTTTCTTACTTCTCTTATTCACTTTTCTTAGAAATCTTATTTAACTTCTACTATTTGATACTTTCAATTACTGATCTTCACACTCTTTTTCTTACTTCTCTTATTCACTTTTCTTAGAAATCTTATTTAACTTCTACTATTATACTTTCAATTACTAAACTGATCTTCACACTCTTTATCTTACTTCTCTTATTCACTTTTTTTAGAAATCTTATTTAACTTCTACTACTATACTTTCAATTACTAAACTGATCTTCACACTCTTTATCTTACTTTTCTTATTCACTTTTTTTAGAAATCGTTTTTAACTTCTACTATTATACTTTCAATTACTAAACTGATCTTCACACTCTTTTTCTTACTTTTTTTATTCAATTTTCTTATTAATCTTATTTAACTTCTACTATTTGATACTTTCAATTACTAAACTGATCTTCACCCTCATTTTCTTACTTTTCTTATTCACTTTTCTTAGAAATCTTATTTAACTTCTACTATTTGATACTTTCATCTAATGATCTTCACCCTCATTTTCTTACTTTTCTTATTCACTTTTCTTAGAAATCTTATTTAACTTCTACTATTTGATACTTTCAATTACTGATCTTCACCATCATTTTCTTACTTTTCTTATTCACTCTTTTTAGAAATCTTATTTAACTTCTACTATTTGATACTTTCAATTACTAAACTAATCTTCACACTCTTTTTCTTACTTTTCTTATTCACTTTTCTTAGAAATCTTATTTAACTTCTACTACTATACTTTCATCTACTGATCTTCACCCTCATTTTCTTACTTTTCTTATTCACTTTTCTTAGAAATCTTATTTAACTTCTAGTATTTTTTAATTCTTGATCTTCACACTCTTTTTAATATTTTTCTTATTCACTTTTCTTAGAAATCTTATTTAACTTCTACTATTATACTTTCAATTACTGAACTGATCTTCACACTCTTTTTCTTACTTTTCTTATTCACTTTTCTTAGAAATCTTATTTAACTTCTACTATTATACTTTCAATTACTAAACTGATCTTCACACTCTTTTTTTACTTTTCTTATTCACTTTTCTTAGAAATCTTATTTAACTTCTACTATTTGATACTTTCAATTACTGATCTTCACACTCTTTTTCTTACTTCTCTTATTCACTTTTCTTAGAAATCTTATTTAACTTCTACTATTATACTTTCAATTACTGAACTGATCTTCACACTCTTTTTCTTACTTCTCTTATTCACTTTTCTTAGAAATCTTATTTAACTTCTACTATTATACTTTCAATTACTAAACTGATCTTCACACTCTTTATCTTACATTTCTTATTCACTTTTCTTAGAACTCTTATTTAACTTCTACTATTTGATACTTTCAATTACTAAACTGATCTTCACCCTCATTTTCTTACTTTTCTTATTCACTCTTTTTAGAAATCTTATTTAACTTCTACTATTTGATACTTTCAATTACTAAACTGATCTTCACACTCTTTTTCTTACTTTTCTTATTCACTTTTCTTAGAAATCTTATTTAACTTCTACTACTATACTTTCAATTACTAAACTGATCTTCACACTCTTTATCTTACTTTTCTTATTCACTTTTCTTAGAAATCTTATTTAACTTCTACTATTTGATACTTTCAATTACTGATCTTCACCCTCATTTTCTTACTTTTCTTATTCACTTTTCTTAGAAATCTTATTTAACTTCTACTATTATACTTTCAATTACTGATCTTCACACTCTTTTTCTTACTTCTCTTATTCACTTTTCTTAGAAATCTTATTTAACTTCTACTATTTGATACTTTCAATTACTGATCTTCACACTCTTTTTCTTACTTCTCTTATTCACTTTTCTTAGAAATCTTATTTAACTTCTACTATTTGATACTTTCAATTACTGATCTTCACCATCATTTTCTTACTTTTCTTATTCACTCTTTTTAGAAATCTTATTTAACTTCTACTATTTGATACTTTCAATTACTAAACTGATCTTCACACTCTTTTTCTTACTTTTCTTATTCACTTTTCTTAGAAATCTTATTTAACTTCTACTACTATACTTTCAATTACTAAACTGATCTTCACACTCTTTATCTTACTTTTCTTATTCACTTTTCTTAGAAATCTTATTTAACTTCTACTATTTGATACTTTCAATTACTGATCTTCACCCTCATTTTCTTACTTTTCTTATTCACTTTTCTTAGAAATCTTATTTAACTTCTACTATTATACTTTCAATTACTGATCTTCACACTCTTTTTCTTACTTCTCTTATTCACTTTTCTTAGAAATCTTATTTAACTTCTACTATTTGATACTTTCAATTACTGATCTTCACACTCTTTTTCTTACTTCTCTTATTCACTTTTCTTAGAAATCTTATTTAACTTCTACTATTATACTTTCAATTACTAAACTGATCTTCACACTCTTTTTCATAATTTTTTTATTCACTTTTTTTAGAAATCTTATTTAACTTCTACTACTATACTTTCAATTACTAAACTGATCTTCACACTCTTTATCTTACTTTTCTTATTCACTTTTTTTAGAAATCTTATTTAACTTCTACTACTATACTTTCAATTACTAAACTGATCTTCACACTCTTTATCTTACTTTTCTTATTCACTTTTCTTAGAAATCTTATTTAACTTCTACTATTTGATACTTTCAATTACTGATCTTCACCATCATTTTCTTACTTTTCTTATTCACTCTTTTTAGAAATCGTATTTAACTTCTACTATTTGATACTTTCAATTACTAAACTGATCTTCACACTCTTTTTCTTACTTTTCTTATTCACTTTTCTTAGAAATCGTTTTTAACTTCTACTATTATACTTTCAATTACTAAACTGATCTTCACACTCTTTTTCTTACTTTTTTTATTCAATTTTCTTATTAATCTTATTTAACTTCTACTATTTGATACTTTCAATTACTAAACTGATCTTCACCCTCATTTTCTTACTTTTCTTATTCACTTTTCTTAGAAATCTTATTTAACTTCTACTATTTGATACTTTCATCTAATGATCTTCACCCTCATTTTCTTACTTTTCTTATTCACTTTTCTTAGAAATCTTATTTAACTTCTACTATTTGATACTTTCAATTACTGATCTTCACCCTCATTTTCTTACTTTTCTTATTCACTCTTCTTAGAAATCTTATTTAACTTCTACTATTTGATACTTTGAATTACTAAACTGATCTTCACCCTCATTTTTTTACTTTTCTTATTCACTTTTCTTAGAAATCTTATTTAACTTCTACTATTTGATACTTTCAATTACTGAACTGATCTTCACACTCTTTTTTTACTTTTCTTAGAAATCTAATGTTACCTAGTATTTGATACTTTCAAATACTAAACTGATCTTAAACCTCATTTTCTTACTTTTTTTATTCACTTTTTTTAGAAATCTTATTTAACTTCTACTATTTGATACTTTCAATTACTAAACTAATCTTCACACTCTTTATCTTACTGTTCTTATTCACTCTTATTAGAAATCTTATTTAACTTCTACTATTTGATACTTTCAATTACTGATCTTCACCATCATTTTCTTACTTTTCTTATTCACTCTTTTTAGAAATCTTATTTAACTTCTACTATTTGATACTTTCAATTACTAAACTAATCTTCACACTCTTTTTCTTACTTTTCTTATTCACTTTTCTTAGAAATCTTATTTAACTTCTACTACTATACTTTCATCTACTGATCTTCACCCTCATTTTCTTACTTTTCTTATTCACTTTTCTTAGAAATCTTATTTAACTTCTATTATTTTTTAATTCTTGATCTTCACACTCATTTTCTTACTTTTCTTATTCACTTTTCTTAGAAATCTTATTTAACTTCTACTATTTGATACTTTCAATTACTAAACTAATCTTCACACTCTTTTTCTTACTTTTCTTATTCACTTTTCTTAGAAATCTTATTTAACTTCTACTATTTGATACTTTAAATTACTAAACTCATCTTCACACTCTTTTTCTTACTTTTCTTATTCAGTTTTCTTAGAAATCTTATTTAACTTCTACTATTTGATACTTTCAATTACTGATCTTCACCCTCATTTTCTTACTTTTCTTATTCACTTTTTTTAGAAATCTTATTTAACTTCTACTATTTGATACTTTAAATTACTAAACTAATCTTCACACTCTTTTTCTTACTTTTCTTATTCACTTTTCTTAGAAATCTTATTTAACTTCTACTATTTGATACTTTCAATTACTAAACTGATCTTCACCCTCATTTTCTTACTTTTCTTATTCACTTTTCTTAGAAATCTTATTTAACTTCTACTATTTGATACTTTCAATTACTGATCTTCATCCTCATTTTCTTACTTTTCTTATTCACTCTTCTTAGAAATCTTATTTAACTTCTACTATTTGATACTTTCAATTACTGAACTGATCTTCACACTCTTTTTTTACTTTTCTTAGAAATCTAATGTTACCTAGTATTTGATACTTTCAAATACTAAACTGATCTTAAACCTCATTTTCTTACTTTTTTTATTCACTTTTTTTAGAAATCTTATTTAACTTTAACTACTATACTTTCAATTACTAAACTGATCTTCACTCTCTTTATCTTACTTCTCTTATTCACTTTTCTTAGAAATCTTATTTAACTTCTACTATTTGATACTTTCAATTACTGATCTTTACACTCATTTTCTTACTTTTCTTATTCACTTTTTTTAGAAATCCAATTTAACTTCTACTATTATACTTTCAATTACTAAACTGATCTTCACACTCTTTTTCTTACATTTCTTATTCACTCTTCTTAGAAATCTTATTTAACTTCTACTATTTGATACTTTAAATTACTGATCTTCACCCTCATTTTCTTAATTTTCTTATTCACTTTTCTTAGAAATCTTATTTAACTTCTACTATTTGATACTTTCAATTACTGATCTTCACCCTCATTTTCTTACATTTCTTATTCACTTTTTTTAGAAATCTTATTTAACTTCTACTATTTGATACTTTAAATTACTAAACTAATCTTCACACTCTTTTTCTTACTTTTCTTATTCACTTTTCTTAGAAATCTTATTTAACTTCTACTATTTGATACTTTCAATTACTAAACTAATCTTCACACTCTTTTTCTTACTTTTCTTATTCACTTTTCTTAGAACTCTTATTTAACTTCTACTATTATACTTTCAATTACTAAACTGATCTTCACACTCTTTTTCTTACTTCTCTTATTCACTTTTCTTAGAAATCTTATTTAACTTCTAATATTTGATACTTTCAATTCCTAAACTGACTTCACCCTCATTTTCTTACTTCTCTTATTCACTTTTCTTAGAAATCTTATTTAACTTCTACTATTTGATACTTTCAATTACTAAACTCATCTTCACCCTCATTTTTTTACTTTTCTTATTCACTTTTTTTAGAAATCTTATTTAACTTCTACTATTTGATACTTTCAATTACTGATCTTCACCCTCATTTTCTTACTTTTCTTATTCACTCTTCTTAGAAATCTTATTTAACTTCTACTACTATACTTTCAATTACTGATCTTCACCCTCATTTTCTTACTTTTCTTATTCACTCTTCTTAGAAATCTTATTTAACTTCTACTACTATACTTTCAATTACTGATATTCACCCTCATTTTCTTACTTTTCTTATTCACTTTTCTTAGAAATCTTATTTAACTTTTACTATTTGATACTTTAAATTACTAAACTAATCTTCACACTCTTTTTCTTACTTTTCTTATTCACTCTTCTTAGAAATCTTATTTAACTTTTACTATTTGATACTTTAAATTACTAAACTCATCTTCACACTCTTTTTCTTACTTTTCTTATTCACTTTTCTTAGAACTCTTATTTAACTTCTACTATTATACTTTCAATTACTAAACTGATCTTCACACTCTTTTTCTTACTTCTCTTATTCACTTTTCTTAGAAATCTTATTTAACTTCTAATATTTGATACTTTCAATTCCTAAACTGACTTCACCCTCATTTTCTTACTTTTCTTATTCACTTTTCTTAGAAATGTTATTTAACTTCTACTATTTGATACTTTCAATTACTAAACTCATCTTCACCCTCATTTTTTTACTTTTCTTATTCACTTTTTTTAGAAATCTTATTTAACTTCTACTATTTGATACTTTCAATTACTGATCTTCACCCTCATTTTCTTACTTTTCTTATTCACTCTTCTTAGAAATCTTATTTAACTTCTACTACTATACTTTCAATTACTGATCTTAACCCTCATTTTCTTACTTTTCTTATTCACTCTTCTTAGAAATCTTATTTAACTTCTACTACTATACTTTCAATTACTGATCTTAACCCTCATTTTCTTACTTTTCTTATTCACTTTTCTTAGAAATCTTATTTAACTTTTACTATTTGATACTTTAAATTACTAAACTAATCTTCACACTCTTTTTCTTACTTTTCTTATTCACTCTTCTTAGAAATCTTATTTAACTTCTACTATTTGATACTTTAAATTACTAAACTCATCTTCACACTCTTTTTCTTACTTTTCTTATTCAGTTTTCTTAGAAATCTTATTTAACTTCTACTATTTGATACTTTCAATTACTTAACTGATCTTCACACTCTTTTTCTTACGTTTCTTATTCACTTTTCTTAGAAATCTTATTTAACTTCTACTATTTGATACTTTCAATTCCTAAACTGACTTCACCCTCATTTTCTTACTTTTCTTATTCACTTTTCTTAGAAATGTTATTTAACTTCTACTACTATACTTTCATCTACTGATCTTCACCCTCATTTTCTTACTTTTCTTATTCACTCTTTTTAGAAATCTTATTTAACTTCTACTATTTGATACTTTCAATTACTGATCTTCACACTCTTTTTCTTACTTTTCTTATTCAGTTTTCTTAGAAATCTTATTTAACTTCTACTATTTGATACTTTCAATTACTAAACTGATCTTCACACTCTTTTTCTTATTGTTCTTATTCACTCTTCTTAGAAATCTTATTTAACTTCTACTATTTGATATTTTCAATTAATAAACTGATCTTTACACTCTTTTCTTACTTTTCTTATTCACTTTTCTTAGAAATCTTATTTAACTTCTACTATTTGATACTTTCAATTACTAAACTAATCTTCACACTCTTTTTCTTACTTTTCTTATTCACTTTTCTTAGAAATCTTATTTAACTTCTACTATTTGATACTTTCAATTACTAAACTAATCTTCACACTCTTTTTCTTACTTTTCTTATTCACTTTTCTTAGAAATCTTATTTAACATCTACTATTATACTTTCAATTACTAAACTGATCTTCACCCTCATTTTGTTACTTTTCTTATTCACTCTTCTTAGAAATCTTATTTAACTTCTACTATTTGATACTTTCAATTACTGATCTTCACCCTCATTTTCTTACTTTTCTTATTCACTTTTCTTAGAAATCTTATTTAACTTCTACTATTTGATACTTTCAATTACTTAACTGATCTTCACACTCTTTTTCTTACTTTTCTTATTCACTTTTCTTAGAAATCTTATTTAACTTCTACTATTTGATACTTTCAATTACTAAACTAATCTTCACACTCTTTTTCTTACTTTTCTTATTCACTTTTCTTAGAAATCTTATTTAACTTCTACTATTATACTTTCAATTACAATTACTGATCTTCACCCTCATTTTTTTACTTTTCTTATTCACTCTTCTTAGAAATCTTATTTAACTTCTACTATTTGATACTTTCAATTACTGATCTTCACCCTCATTTTCTTACTTTTCTTATTCACTCTTCTTAGAAATCTTATTTAACTTCTACTATTTGATACTTTGAATTACTAAACTGATCTTCACCCTCATTTTTTTACTTTTCTTATTCACTTTTCTTAGAAATCTTATTTAACTTCTACTATTTGATACTTTCAATTACTTAACTGATCTTCACACTCTTTTTCTTACTTTTCTTATTCACTTTTCTTAGAAATCTTATTTAACTTCTACTATTTGATACTTTCATTACTAAACTGATCTTCACACTCTTTTTCTTACTTTTCTTATTCACTCTTCTTAGAAATCTTATTTAACTTCTACTATTTGATACTTTCAATTACTAAACTGATCTTCACATTCTTTTTCTTAATTTTTTTATTCACTTTTTTTAGAAATCTTATTTAAATTCTACTATTTGATATTTTCAATTAATAAACTGATCTTTACACTCTTTTTCTTACTTTTCTTATTCACTTTTCTTAGAAATCATATTTAACTTCTACTATTTGATACTTTCAATCTAATGATCTTCACCCTCATTTTCTTACTTTTCTTATTCACTCCTCTTAGAAATCTTACGTTACCTAGTATTTGATACTTTCAAATACTAAACTGATCTTAAACCTCATTTTTTACTTTTCTTATTCAGTTTTCTTAGAAATCTTAACTTCTACTATTATCTTCAATTACTAAACTGATCTTCACCCTCATTTTGTTACTTTTCTTATTCACTCTTTTACTTATTGTTCTTATTCACTTTTCTTAGAACTCTTATTTAACTTCTACTATTTGATACTTTCAATCTAATGATCTTCACCCTCATTTTCTTACTTTTCTTATTCACTCCTCTTAGAAATCTTACGTTACCTAGTATTTGATACTTTCAAATACTAAACTGATCTTAAACCTCATTTTATTACTTTTCTTATTCAGTTTTCTTAGAAATCTTATGTTAACTTCTAGTATTATACTTTCAATTACTAAACTGATCTTCACACTTTTTCTTTTTCTTATTCACTTTTCTTAGAAATCTTATGTTCTAGTATTATACTTTTTACTCTGATCTTCACATATTGTTCTTATTCACTCTTCTTAGAAATCTTATTACTTCTAGTATTGATACTTTCATGATCACCATCATTTTCTACTTTTCTTATTCACTCCTCTTAGAAATCTTACGTTACTAGTATTTGATACTTTCAAATACTAAACTGATCTTAAACCTCATTTTATTACTTTTCTTATTCAGTTTTCTTAGAAATCTTATTTAACTTCTACTATTTGATACTTTCACTTACTGTACTACTATACTTTCAATTACTAAACTGATCTTCACCCTCATTTTCTTACTTTTCTTATTCACTTTATCTTAGAAATCTTATGTTACCTAGTATTCTACTTTATCTACTACTATACTTTCATCTACTATTTGATACTTTCAATTACTAATCTTCACACTCTTTTTCTTACTTTTCTTATTCACTTTTCTTAGAAATCTTATTTAACTTCCACTATTTGATACTTTCAATTACTGATCTTCACCCTCATTTTCTTACTTTTCTTATTCACTCTTCTTAGAAATCTTATTTAACTTCTACTATTTGATACTTTCAATTACTAAACTAATCTTCACACTCTTTTTCTTACGTTTCTTATTCACTTTATTGCGAAATCTTATGTTACCTAGTATTATACTTTCAATTACTAAACTGATCTTCACACTCTTTTTCTTATTGTTCTTATTCACTCTTCTTAGAAATCTTATTTAACTTCTACTATTTGATACTTTCAATTAATGATCTTCACCCTCATTTTCTTACTTTTCTTATTCACTCCTCTTAGAAATCTTACGTTACCTAGTATTTGATACTTTCAAATACTAAACTGATCTTAAACCTCATTTTATTACTTTTCTTATTCAGTTTTCTTAGAAATCTTATTTAACTTCTACTACTATACTTTCAATTACTAAACTGATCTTCACACTCTTTTTCTTACGTTTCTTATTCACTTTTCTTAGAAATCTTATGTTACCTAGTATTATACTTTCAATTACTAAACTGATCTTCACACTCTTTTTTCTTATTGTTCTTATTCACTCTTCTTAGAAATCTTATTTAACTTCTACTATTTGATACTTTCAATTAATGATCTTCACCATCATTTTCTTACTTTTCTTATTCACTCCTCTTAGAAATCTTACGTTACCTAGTATTTGATACTTTCAAATACTAAACTGATCTTAAACCTCATTTTATTACTTTTCTTATTCAGTTTTCTTAGAAATCTTATTTAACTTCTACTATTTGATACTTTCAATTACTTAACTGATCTTCACACTCTTTTTCTTACTTTTCTTATTCACTTTTCTTAGAAATCTTATTTAACTTCTACTATTTGATACTTTCAATTACTAAACTGATCTTCACACTCTTTTTCTTACTTTTCTTATTCACTCTTCTTAGAAATCTTATTTAACTTCTACTATTTGATACTTTCAATTACTGATCTTCACACTCTTTTTCTTACTTTTCTTATTCACTTTTCTTAGAACTCTTATTTAACTTCTACTACTATACTTTCATCTACTGATCTTCACCCTCATTTTCTTACTTTTCTTATTCACTTTTCTTAGAAATCTTATTTAACTTCTACTATTTGATACTTTCAATTACTAAACTAATCTTCACACTCTTTTTCTTACTTTTCTTATTCACTTTTCTTAGAAATCTTATTTAACTTCTACTATTATACTTTCAATTACTAAACTGATCTTCACCCTCATTTTGTTACTTTTCTTATTCACTCTTCTTAGAAATCTTATTTAACTTCTACTATTTGATACTTTCAATTACTGATCTTCACACTCTTTTTTTTACTTTTCTTATTCACTTTTCTTAGAAATCTTATTTAACTTCTACTATTTGATACTTTCAATTACTAAACTGATCTTCACACTCTTTTTCTTACGTTTCTTATTCACTTTATTGCGAAATCTTATGTTACCTAGTATTATACTTTCAATTACTAAACTGATCTTCACCCTCATTTTCTTACTTTTCTTATTCACTCTTCTTAGAAATCTTATTTAACTTCTACTATTATACTTTCAATTACTAAACTGATCTTCACACTCTTTTTCTTACGTTTCTTATTCACTTTATTGCGAAATCTTATGTTACCTAGTATTATACTTTCAATTACTAAACTTAAAACTCTTTTTCTTACTTTTCTTATTCACTTTTTTAGAAATCTTATTTAACTTCTACTATTTGATACTTTCAATTACTTAACTGATCTTCACCCTCTTTTTCTTACTTTTCTTATTCACTTTTCTTAGAAATCATATTTAACTTCTACTATTATACTTTCAATTACTAAACTGATCTTCACACTCTTTTTCTTACTTTTCTTATTCACTTTTCTTAGAAATCTTATTTAACTTCTACTACTATACTTTCATCTACTGATCTTCACCCTCATTTTCTTACTTTTCTTATTCACTTTTCTTAGAACTCTTATTTAACTTCTACTATTATACTTTCAATTACTAAACTGATCTTTACATTCTTTTTCTTAATTTTTTTGATCACTTTTTTTAGAAATCTTATTTAACTTCTACTATTATACTTTCAATTACTAAACTGATCTTCACCCTCATTTTCTTACTTTTCTTATTCACTCTTTTTAGAAATCTTATTTAATCTTCTACTATTTGATACTTTCAATTACTAAACTTCACACTCTTTTTCTTACTTTTCTTATTCACTTTTCTTAGAAATCTTATTTAACTTCCACTATTTGATACTTTCAATTACTGATCTTCACCCTCATTTTCTTACTTTTCTTATTCACTCTTCTTAGAAATCTTATTTAACTTCTACTATTTGATACTTTCAATTACTGATCTTCACCCTCATTTTCTTACTTCTCTTATTCACTTTTTTTAGAAATCCTATTTAACTTCTACTATTTGATACTTTCAATTACTAAACTAATCTTCACACTCTTTTTTTTACTTTTCTTATTCACTTTTCTTAGAAATCTTATTTAACTTCTACTATTTGATACTTTCAATTACTAAACTGATCTTCACACTCTTTTTCTTACTTTTCTTATTCACTCTTCTTAGAAATCTTATTTAACTTCTACTATTTGATACTTTCAATTACTGATCTTCACACTCTTTTTCTTACTTTTCTTATTCACTTTTCTTAGAAATCTTATTTAACTTCTACTATTTGATACTTTCAATTACTAAACTCATCTTCACACTCTTTTTCTTACTATTCTTATTCACTTTTCTTAGAAATCTTATTTAACTTCTACTATTTGATACTTTCAATTACTAAACTAATCTTCACACTCTTTTTCTTACTTTTCTTATTCACTTTTCTTAGAAATCTTATTTAACTTCTACTATTATACTTTCAATTACTAAACTGATCTTCACCCTCATTTTGTTACTTTTCTTATTCACTCTTCTTAGAAATCTTATTTAACTTCTACTATTTGATACTTTCAATTACTGATCTTCACCCTCATTTTCTTACTTTTCTTATTCACTTTTCTTAGAAATCTTATTTAACTTCTACTATTTGATACTTTCAATTACTAAACTAATCTTCACACTCTTTTTCTTACGTTTCTTATTCACTTTATTGCGAAATCTTATGTTACCTAGTATTATACTTTCAATTACTAAACTGATCTTCACACTCTTTTTCTTATTGTTCTTATTCACTCTTCTTAGAAATCTTATTTAACTTCTACTATTTGATACTTTCAATTAATGATCTTCACCCTCATTTTCTTACTTTTCTTATTCACTCCTCTTAGAAATCTTATTTAACTTCTACTATTTGATACTTTCAATTACTGATCTTCACCCTCATTTTCTTACTTTTCTTATTCACTTTTCTTAGAAATCTTATTTAACTTCTACTATTTGATACTTTCAATTACTAAACTGATCTTCACACTCTTTTTCTTACGTTTCTTATTCACTTTATTGCGAAATCTTATGTTACCTAGTATTATACTTTCAATTACTAAACTGATCTTCACCCTCATTTTCTTACTTTTCTTATTCACTCTTCTTAGAAATCTTATTTAACTTCTACTATTTGATACTTTCAATTACTAAACTAATCTTCACACTCTTTTTCTTACTTCTCTTATTCACTTTTCTTAGAAATCTTATTTAACTTCTACTATTTGATACTTTCATCTACTGATCTTCACACTCTTTTTTTTACTTTTCTTATTCACTCTTCTTAGAAATCTTATTTAACTTCTACTATTTGATACTTTCAATTACTGATCTTCACACTCTTTTTCTTACTTTTCTTATTCACTTTTCTTAGAACTCTTATTTAACTTCTACTACTATACTTTCATCTACTGATCTTCACCCTCATTTTCTTACTTTTCTTATTCACTTTTCTTAGAAATCTTATTTAACTTCTACTATTTGATACTTTCAATTACTTAACTGATCTTCACACTCTTTTTCTTACTTTTCTTATTCACTTTTTATAGAAATCTTATTTAACTTCTACTATTTGATACTTTCAATTACTAAACTGATCTTCACACTCTTTTTCTTACTTTTCTTATTCACTCTTCTTAGAAATCTTATTTAACTTCTACTATTTGATACTTTCAATTACTGATCTTCACA
>CAMPDV010003658.1:0-39912 GCA_946699065.1 Loxodes magnus
CAGAGTTCATCGTATCGGGAATTCATGATTAGACGGTGAGACAATGGGACGTCAAGACAGGTACCTGTAAGACCATGAGTGGTCACACACATTATGTATCATCTGTGGCTATATCCAGTGATTCAGAGTTCATCGTATCGGGAAGTAGAGATGAGACGGTGAGACTATGGGATGTCAAGAAAGGTACCTGTAAGACCATAAGTGGTCACGCTAATTAGGTATGATCTGTGGCTATATCCATTGATTCAGAGTTCATCGTATCGGGAAGTAGAGATTAGATGGTGAGACTATGGGACGTCAAGACAGGTACTTGTAAGACCATGAGTGGTCACACTTGTTATGTATGATCTGTGGCTATATCCAGTGATTCAGAGTTCATCGTATCGGGAAGTAGAGATTAGATGGTGAGACTATGGGACGTCAAGACAGGTACCTGTAAGACCATGAGTGGTCACACTAATTAGGTATGATCTGTGGCTATATCCAGTGATTCAGAGTTCATCGTATCGGGAAGTAGAGATAAGACGGTGAGACTATGGGACGTCAAGACAGGTACTTGTAAGACCATGAGTGGTCACACTAGTTATGTATCATCTGTGGCTATATCCAGTGATTCAGAGTTCATCGTATCGGTAAGTTATAATAAAACGGTGAGACTATGGGACGTCAAGACAGGTACCTGTAAGACCATGAGTGGTCACACACATTATGTATGATCTGTGGCTATATCCAGTGATTCAGAGTTCATCGTATCGGGAAGTTATGATTATACGGTGAGACTATGGGACGTCAAGACAGGTACTTGTAAGACCATGAGTGGTCACACACATTATGTATGATCTTTGGCTATATCCAGTGATTCAGAGTTCATCGTATCGGGAAGTTATGATAAAACGGTGAGACTATGGGACGTCAAGACAGGTACTTGTAAGACCATGAGTGGTCACACTAGTTATGTATTATCTGTGGCTATATCCAGTGATTCAGAGTTCATCGTATCGGTAAGTTATAATAAAACGGTGAGACTATGGGACGTCAAGACAGGTACCTGTAAGACCATGAGTGGTCACACTAGTTATGTATTATCTGTGGCTATATCCAGTAATTCAGAGTTCATCGTATCGGGAAGTGTAGATAATACGGTGAGACTATGGGACGTCAAGACAGGTACCTGTAAGACCATGAGTGGTCACACTAATTAGGTATGATCTGTGGCTATATCCATTGATTCAGAGTTCATCGTATCGGGAAGTGTAGATAATACGGTGAGACTATGGGACGTCAAGACAGGTACCTGTAAGACCATGAGTGGTCACACTAATTAGGTATGATCTGTGGCTATATCCAGTGATTCAGAGTTCATCGTATCGGGAAGTAGAGATAAGACGGTGAGACTATGGGACGTCAAGACAGGTACTTGTAAGACCATGAGTGGTCACACTAGTTATGTATTATCTGTGGCTATATCCAGTGATTCAGAGTTCATCGTATCGGGAAGTTATGATTAGACGGTGAGACTATGGGACGTCAAGACAGGTACTTGTAAGACCATGAGTGGTCACACACATTATGTATGATCTGTGGCTATATCCAGTGATTCAGAGTTCATCGTATCGGGAAGTGTAGATAATACGGTGAGACTATGGGACGTCAAGACAGGTACCTGTAAAACCATGAGTGGTCACGCTAATTAGGTATGATCTGTGGCTATATCCAGTAATTCAGAGTTCATCGTATCGGGAAGTAATGATAATACGGTGAGACTATGGAACGTCAAGACAGGTACCTGTAAGACCATGAGTGGTAACACTAGTGTTGTATTTGTTGTGGCTATATCCAGTGATTCAGAGTTCATCGTATCGGGAAGTAGAGATAATACGGTGAGACTATGGGACGTCAAGACAGGTACCTGTAGGACCATGAGTGGTCACACACATTATGTATGATCTGTGGCTATATCCAGTGATTCAGAGTTCATCGTATCGGGAAGTGTAGATAATACGGTGAGACTATGGGACGTCAAGACAGGTACCTGTAAGACCATGAGTGGTCACGCTAATTAGGTATGATCTGTGGCTATATCCATTGATTCAGAGTTCATCGTATCGGGAAGTAATGATAATACGGTGAGACTATGGGACGTCAAGACAGGTACTTGTAAGACCATGAGTGGTCACACACATTATGTATGATCTGTGGCTATATCCAGTGATTCAGAGTTCATCGTATCGGGAAGTTATGATAAAACGGTGAGACTATGGGACGTCAAGACAGGTACTTGTAAGACCATGAGTGGTCACACTAGTTATGTATTATCTGTGGCTATATCCAGTGATTCAGAGTTCATCGTATCGGTAAGTTATAATAAAACGGTGAGACTATGGGACGTCAAGACAGGTACCTGTAAAACCATGAGTGGTCACGCTAATTAGGTATGATCTGTGGCTATATCCATTTATTCAGAGTTCATCGTATCGGGAAGTAATGATAATACGGTGAGACTATGGGACGTCAAGACAGGTACCTGTAAGACCATGAGTGGTCACACTAATTAGGTATGATCTGTGGCTATATCCAGTGATTCAGAGTTCATCGTATCGGGAAGTAGAGATAAGACGGTGAGACTATGGGACGTCAAGACAGGTACCTGTAAGACCATGAGTGGTCACACAATTATGTATTATCTGTGGCTATATCCAGTGATTCAGAGTTCATCGTATCGGGAAGTAGAGATTAGATGGTGAGACAATGGGACGTCAAGACAGGTACCTGTAAGACCATGAGTGGTCACACTAATTAGGTATGATCTGTGGCTATATCCAGTGATTCAGAGTTCATCGTATCGGGAAGTAGAGATAAGACGGTGAGACTATGGGACGTCAAGACAGGTACCTGTAAGACCATGAGTGGTCACACTAATTAGGTATGATCTGTGGCTATATCCAGTGATTCAGAGTTCATCGTATCGGGAAGTGTAGATTAGACGGTGAGACTATGGGACCTCAAGACAGGTACTTGTAAGACCATGAGTGGTCACACTAATTAGGTATGATCTGTGGCTATATCCAGTGATTCAGAGTTCATCGTATCGGGAAGTTATGATTAGACGGTGAGACTATGGGACGTCAAGACAGGTACCTGTAAGACCATGAGTGGTCACACAGATTCTGTATGATCTGTGGCTATATCCAGTGATTCAGAGTTCATCGTATCGGGAAGTGTAGATAATACGGTGAGACTATGGGACGTCAAGACAGGTACTTGTAAGACCATGAGTGGTCACACTAGTTATGTATCATCTGTGGCTATATCCAGTGATTCAGAGTTCATCGTATCGGGAAGTAGAGATGAGACGGTGAGACTATGGGACGTCAAGACAGGTACTTGTAAGACCATGAGTGGTCACACACATTATGTATGATCTGTGGCTATATCCATTGATTCAGAGTTCATCGTATCGGGAAGTTATAATAAAACGGTGAGACTATGGGACGTCAAGACAGGTACTTGTAAGACCATGAGTGGTCACACTAGTTATGTATTATCTGTGGCTATATCCAGTGATTCAGAGTTCATCGTATCGGGAAGTGTAGATTAGACGGTGAGACTATGGGACCTCAAGACAGGTACTTGTAAGACCATGAGTGGTCACACTAATTAGGTATGATCTGTGGCTATATCCAGTGATTCAGAGTTCATCGTATCGGGAAGTTATGATTAGACGGTGAGACTATGGGACGTCAAGACAGGTACCTGTAAGACCATGAGTGGTCACACAGATTCTGTATGATCTGTGGCTATATCCAGTGATTCAGAGTTCATCGTATCGGGAAGTGTAGATAATACGGTGAGACTATGGGACGTCAAGACAGGTACTTGTAAGACCATGAGTGGTCACACTAATTAGGTATGATCTGTGGCTATATCCAGTGATTCAGAGTTCATCGTATCGGGAAGTTATGATTAGACGGTGAGACTATGGGACGTCAAGACAGGTACCTGTAAGACCATGAGTGGTCACGCTAATTAGGTATGATCTGTGGCTATATCCATTGATTCAGAGTTCATCGTATCGGGAAGTTAAGATTAGATGGTGAGACTATGGGACGTCAAGACAGGTACTTGTAAGACCATGAGTGGTCACACTAGTTATGTAAGATCTGTGGCTATATCCAGTGATTCAGAGTTCATCGTATCGGGAAGTAGAGATAAGACGGTGAGACTATGGGACGTCAAGACAGGTACCTGTAAGACCATGAGTGGTCACACTAGTTATGTATGATCTGTGGCTATATCCAGTGATTCAGAGTTCATCGTATCGGGAAGTAATGATAATACGGTGAGACTATGGGACGTCAAGACAGGTACTTGTAAGACCATGAGTGGTCACACACATTATGTATGATCTGTGGCTATATCCAGTAATTCAGAGTTCATCGTATCGGGAAGTAGAGATTAGACGGTGAGACTATGGGACGTCAAGACAGGTACCTGTAAGACCATGAGTGGTCACGCTAATTAGGTATGATCTGTGGCTATATCCATTGATTCAGAGTTCATCGTATCGGGAAGTAATGATAATACGGTAAGACTATGGGACGTCAAGACAGGTACCTGTAAAACCATGAGTGGTCACACTAATTAGGTATGATCTGTGGCTATATCCATTGATTCAGAGTTCATCGTATCGGGAAGTAATGATAATACGGTGAGACTATGGGACGTCAAGACAGGTACCTGTAAAACCATGAGTGGTCACGTAATTAGGTATGATCTGTGGCTATATCCATTGATTCAGAGTTCATCGTATCGGGAAGTAATGATAATACGGTGAGACTATGGGACGTCAAGACAGGTACCTGTAAAACCATGAGTGGTCACACTAATTAGGTATGATCTGTGGCTATATCCAGTGATTCAGAGTTCATCGTATCGGGAAGTAGAGATTAGATGGTGAGACTATGGGACGTCAAGACAGGTACCTGTAAGACCATAAGTGGTCACACACATTATGTATCATCTGTGGCTATATCCAGTGATTCAGAGTTCATCGTATCGGGAAGTAGAGATTAGATGGTGAGACTATGGGACGTCAAGACAGGTACCTGTAAGACCATAAGTGGTCACGCTAATTAGGTATGATCTGTGGCTATATCCAGTGATTCAGAGTTCATCGTATCGGGAAGTTATGATTAGACGGTGAGACTATGGGACGTCAAGACAGGTACTTGTAAGACCATGAGTGGTCACACTAGTTATGTATGATCTGTGGCTATATCCAGTGATTCAGAGTTCATCGTATCGGGAAGTAGAGATGAGACGGTGAGACTATGGGACGTCAAGACAGGTACTTGTAAGACCATGAGTGGTCACACACATTATGTATGATCTGTGGCTATATCCAGTGATTCAGAGTTCATCGTATCGGGAAGTAGAGATTAGATGGTGAGACTATGGGACGTCAAGACAGGTACTTGTAAGACCATGAGTGGTCACACTTGTTATGTATGATCTGTGGCTATATCCAGTGATTCAGAGTTCATCGTATCGGGAAGTAGAGATTAGATGGTGAGACTATGGGACGTCAAGACAGGTACCTGTAAGACCATAAGTGGTCACGCTAATTAGGTATGATCTGTGGCTATATCCAGTGATTCAGAGTTCATCGTATCGGGAAGTTATGATTAGACGGTGAGACTATGGGACGTCAAGACAGGTACTTGTAAGACCATGAGTGGTCACACTAATTCTGTATAATCTGTGGCTATATCCAGTAATTCAGAGTTCATCGTATCGGGAAGTTATGATAAAACGGTGAGACTATGGGACGTCAAGACAGGTACCTGTAAGACCATGAGTGGTCACGCTAATTAGGTATGATCTGTGGCTATATCCATTGATTCAGAGTTCATCGTATCGGGAAGTAATGATAAAACGGTGAGACTATGGGACGTCAAGACAGGTACTTGTAAGACCATGAGTGGTCACACTAGTTATGTATTATCTGTGGCTATATCCAGTGATTCAGAGTTCATCGTATCGGTAAGTTATAATAAAACGGTGAGACTATGGGACGTCAAGACAGGTACTTGTAAGACCATGAGTGGTCACACACATTATGTATGATCTGTGGCTATATCCAGTGATTCAGAGTTCATCGTATCGGGAAGTTAAGATTAGATGGTGAGACTATGGGACGTCAAGACAGGTACCTGTAAGACCATGAGTGGTCACACACATTATGTATGATCTGTGGCTATATCCAGTGATTCAGAGTTCATCGTATCGGGAAGTTATGATAAAACGGTGAGACTATGGGACGTCAAGACAGGTACTTGTAAGACCATGAGTGGTCACACTAGTTATGTATTATCTGTGGCTATATCCAGTGATTCAGAGTTCATCGTATCGGTAAGTTATAATAAAACGGTGAGACTATGGGACGTCAAGACAGGTACTTGTAAGACCATGAGTGGTCACACTAATTAGGTATGATCTGTGGCTATATCCAGTGATTCAGAGTTCATCGTATCGGGAAGTAGAGATTAGATGGTGAGACTATGGGACGTCAAGACAGGTACTTGTAAGACCATGAGTGGTCACACTTGTTATGTATGATCTGTGGCTATATCCAGTGATTCAGAGTTCATCGTATCGGGAAGTAGAGATTAGATGGTGAGACTATGGGACGTCAAGACAGGTACCTGTAAGACCATGAGTGGTCACACACATTATGTATGATCTGTGGCTATATCCAGTGATTCAGAGTTCATCGTATCGGGAAGTTAAGATTAGATGGTGAGACTATGGGACGTCAAGACAGGTACTTGTAAGACCATGAGTGGTCACACACATTATGTATGATCTGTGGCTATATCCAGTGATTCAGAGTTCATCGTATCGGGAAGTTATGATAAAACGGTGAGACTATGGGACGTCAAGACAGGTACTTGTAAGACCATGAGTGGTCACACTAGTTATGTATTATCTGTGGCTATATCCAGTGATTCAGAGTTCATCGTATCGGTAAGTTATAATAAAACGGTGAGACTATGGGACGTCAAGACAGGTACTTGTAAGACCATGAGTGGTCACACTTGTTATGTATGATCTGTGGCTATATCCAGTGATTCAGAGTTCATCGTATCGGGAAGTAGAGATTAGATGGTGAGACTATGGGACGTCAAGACAGGTACCTGTAAGACCATGAGTGGTCACACTAATTAGGTATGATCTGTGGCTATATCCAGTGATTCAGAGTTCATCGTATCGGGAAGTAGAGATAAGACGGTGAGACTATGGGACGTCAAGACAGGTACTTGTAAGACCATGAGTGGTCACACTAGTTATGTATTATCTGTGGCTATATCCAGTGATTCAGAGTTCATCGTATCGGGAAGTAGAGATAATACGGTGAGACTATGGGACGTCAAGACAGGTACCTGTAAAACCATGAGTGGTCACGCTAATTAGGTATGATCTGTGGCTATATCCATTGATTCAGAGTTCATCGTATCGGGAAGTAATGATAATACGGTGAGACTATGGAACGTCAAGACAGGTACCTGTAAGACCATGAGTGGTAACACTAGTGTTGTATTTGTTGTGGCTATATCCAGTGATTCAGAGTTCATCGTATCGGGAAGTAGAGATAATACGGTGAGACTATGGGACGTCAAGACAGGTACCTGTAGGACCATGAGTGGTCACACACATTATGTATGATCTGTGGCTATATCCAGTGATTCAGAGTTCATCGTATCGGGAAGTGTAGATAATACGGTGAGACTATGGGACGTCAAGACAGGTACCTGTAAGACCATGAGTGGTCACGCTAATTAGGTATGATCTGTGGCTATATCCATTGATTCAGAGTTCATCGTATCGGGAAGTAATGATAATACGGTGAGACTATGGGACGTCAAGACAGGTACTTGTAAGACCATGAGTGGTCACACACATTATGTATGATCTGTGGCTATATCCAGTGATTCAGAGTTCATCGTATCGGGAAGTTATGATAAAACGGTGAGACTATGGGACGTCAAGACAGGTACTTGTAAGACCATGAGTGGTCACACTAGTTATGTATTATCTGTGGCTATATCCAGTGATTCAGAGTTCATCGTATCGGTAAGTTATAATAAAACGGTGAGACTATGGGACGTCAAGACAGGTACCTGTAAAACCATGAGTGGTCACGCTAATTAGGTATGATCTGTGGCTATATCCATTGATTCAGAGTTCATCGTATCGGGAAGTAATGATAATACGGTGAGACTATGGGACGTCAAGACAGGTA
Source organism: Loxodes magnus (assembly GCA_946699065.1). Taxonomy (NCBI): domain Eukaryota; phylum Ciliophora; class Karyorelictea; order Loxodida; family Loxodidae; genus Loxodes; species Loxodes magnus. The sequence goes on from CAMPDV010003658.1 coordinate 8,303, forward strand.
CCTGTAAGACCATGAGTGGTCACACTAATTAGGTATGATCTGTGGCTATATCCAGTGATTCAGAGTTCATCGTATCGGGAAGTAGAGATAAGACGGTGAGACTATGGGACGTCAAGACAGGTACCTGTAAGACCATGAGTGGTCACACTAATTAGGTATGATCTGTGGCTATATCCAGTGATTCAGAGTTCATCGTATCGGGAAGTGTAGATTAGACGGTGAGACTATGGGACCTCAAGACAGGTACTTGTAAGACCATGAGTGGTCACACTAATTAGGTATGATCTGTGGCTATATCCAGTGATTCAGAGTTCATCGTATCGGGAAGTTATGATTAGACGGTGAGACTATGGGACGTCAAGACAGGTACCTGTAAGACCATGAGTGGTCACACAGATTCTGTATGATCTGTGGCTATATCCAGTGATTCAGAGTTCATCGTATCGGGAAGTGTAGATAATACGGTGAGACTATGGGACGTCAAGACAGGTACCTGTAAGACCATGAGTGGTCACACTAGTTATGTATTATCTGTGGCTATATCCAGTAATTCAGAGTTCATCGTATCGGGAAGTGTAGATAATACGGTGAGACTATGGGACGTCAAGACAGGTACCTGTAAGACCATGAGTGGTCACACTAATTAGGTATGATCTGTGGCTATATCCATTGATTCAGAGTTCATCGTATCGGGAAGTGTAGATAATACGGTGAGACTATGGGACGTCAAGACAGGTACCTGTAAGACCATGAGTGGTCACACTAATTAGGTATGATCTGTGGCTATATCCAGTGATTCAGAGTTCATCGTATCGGGAAGTAGAGATAAGACGGTGAGACTATGGGACGTCAAGACAGGTACTTGTAAGACCATGAGTGGTCACACTAGTTATGTATTATCTGTGGCTATATCCAGTGATTCAGAGTTCATCGTATCGGGAAGTTATGATTAGACGGTGAGACTATGGGACGTCAAGACAGGTACTTGTAAGACCATGAGTGGTCACACACATTATGTATGATCTGTGGCTATATCCAGTGATTCAGAGTTCATCGTATCGGGAAGTGTAGATAATACGGTGAGACTATGGGACGTCAAGACAGGTACCTGTAAAACCATGAGTGGTCACGCTAATTAGGTATGATCTGTGGCTATATCCAGTAATTCAGAGTTCATCGTATCGGGAAGTAATGATTAGACGGTGAGACTATGGGACGTCAAGACAGGTACCTGTAAGACCATGAGTGGTCACACTAGTTATGTATCATCTGTGGCTATATCCAGTGATTCAGAGTTCATCGTATCGGGAAGTAGAGATAAGACGGTGAGACTATGGGACGTCAAGACAGGTACCTGTAAGACCATGAGTGGTCACACTAGTTATGTATCATCTGTGGCTATATCCAGTGATTCAGAGTTCATCGTATCGGGAAGTTATGATAATACGGTGAGACTATGGGACGTCAAGACAGGTACCTGTAAGACCATGAGTGGTCACACTAGTTATGTATGATCTGTGGCTATATCCAGTAATTCAGAGTTCATCGTATCGGGAAGTGTAGATAATACGGTGAGACTATGGGATGTCAAGAAAGGTACCTGTAAGACCATAAGTGGTCACACAGATTCTGTATTATACTTGGCTATATCCAGTGATTCAGAGTTCATCGTATCGGGAAGTATAGATAATACGGTGAGACTATGGGACGTCAAGACAGGTACTTGTAAGACCATGAGTGGTCACACACATTATGTATGATCTGTGGCTATATCCAGTGATTCAGAGTTCATCGTATCGGGAAGTTATGATAATACGGTGAGACTATGGGACGTCAAGACAGGTACCTGTAAAACCATGAGTGGTCACACACATTATATATCAGCTGTGGCTATATCAAGTAATTCAGAGTTCATCGTATCGGGAAGTTAAGATTAGATGGTGAGACTATGGGACGTCAAGACAGGTACCTGTAAGACCATGAGTGGTCACACACATTATGTATGATCTGTGGCTATATCCAGTGATTCAGAGTTCATCGTATCGGGAAGTAGAGATAAGACGGTGAGACTATGGGACGTCAAGACAGGTACCTGTAAGACCATGAGTCGTCACACTAGTTATGTATGATCTGTGGCTATATCCAGTGATTCAGAGTTCATCGTATCGGGAAGTGTAGATAATACGGTGAGACAATGGGACGTCAAGACAGGTACCTGTAAGACCATGAGTGGTCACACTAGTTATGTATGATCTGTGGCTATATCCAGTGATTCAGAGTTCATCGTATCGGTAAGTTATAATAAAACGGTGAGACTATGGGACGTCAAGACAGGTACTTGTAAGACCATGAGTGGTCACGCTAATTAGGTATGATCTGTGGCTATATCCAGTGATTCAGAGTTCATCGTATCGGGAAGTAATGATAATACGGTGAGACTATGGGACGTCAAGACAGGTACCTGTAAGACCATGAGTGGTCACACTAATTAGGTATGATCTGTGGCTATATCCAGTAATTCAGAGTTCATCGTATCGGGAAGTTAAGATAATACGGTGAGACTATGGGACGTCAAGACAGGTACCTGTAAGACCATGAGTGGTCACACTAGTTATGTATTATCTGTGGCTATATCCAGTGATTCAGAGTTCATCGTATCGGGAAGTTATGATTAGACGGTGAGACTATGGGACGTCAAGACAGGTACCTGTAAAACCATGAGTGGTCACACACATTATATATCAGCTGTGGCTATATCAAGTAATTCAGAGTTCATCGTATCGGGAAGTTAAGATAATACGGTGAGACTATGGAACGTCAAGACAGGTACTTGTAAGACCATGAGTGGTCACACTAATTAGGTATGATCTGTGGCTATATCAAGTAATTCAGAGTTCATCGTATCGGGAAGTTATGATAATACGGTGAGACTATGGGACGTCAAGACAGGTACCTGTAAGACCATGAGTGGTCACACTAATTAGGTATGATCTGTGGCTATATCCAGTGATTCAGAGTTCATCGTATCGGGAAGTAGAGATAAGACGGTGAGACTATGGGACGTCAAGACAGGTACTTGTAAGACCATGAGTGGTCACACTAGTTATGTATTATCTGTGGCTATATCCAGTGATTCAGAGTTCATCGTATCGGGAAGTTATGATGAGACGGTGAGACTATGGGACGTCAAGACAGGTACTTGTAAGACCATGAGTGGTCACACACATTATGTATGATCTGTGGCTATATCCAGTGATTCAGAGTTCATCGTATCGGGAAGTGTAGATAATACGGTGAGACTATGGGACGTCAAGACAGGTACCTGTAAAACCATGAGTGGTCACGCTAATTAGGTATGATCTGTGGCTATATCCAGTAATTCAGAGTTCATCGTATCGGGAAGTAATGATTAGACGGTGAGACTATGGGACGTCAAGACAGGTACCTGTAAGACCATGAGTGGTCACACTAGTTATGTATCATCTGTGGCTATATCCAGTGATTCAGAGTTCATCGTATCGGGAAGTTATGATAAAACGGTGAGACTATGGGACGTCAAGACAGGTACTTGTAAGACCATGAGTGGTCACACTAGTTATGTATCATCTGTGGCTATATCCAGTGATTCAGAGTTCATCGTATCGGGAAGTTATGATAAAACGGTGAGACTATGGGACGTCAAGACAGGTACCTGTAAGACCATGAGTGGTCACACTAGTTATGTATCATCTGTGGCTATATCCAGTGATTCAGAGTTCATCGTATCGGGAAGTTATGATAATACGGTGAGACTATGGGACGTCAAGACAGGTACCTGTAAGACCATGAGTGGTCACACTAGTTATGTATGATCTGTGGCTATATCCAGTAATTCAGAGTTCATCGTATCGGGAAGTGTAGATAATACGGTGAGACTATGGGATGTCAAGAAAGGTACCTGTAAGACCATAAGTGGTCACACAGATTCTGTATTATACTTGGCTATATCCAGTGATTCAGAGTTCATCGTATCGGGAAGTATAGATAATACGGTGAGACTATGGGACGTCAAGACAGGTACTTGTAAGACCATGAGTGGTCACACACATTATGTATGATCTGTGGCTATATCCAGTGATTCAGAGTTCATCGTATCGGGAAGTTATGATAATACGGTGAGACTATGGGACGTCAAGACAGGTACCTGTAAAACCATGAGTGGTCACACACATTATATATCAGCTGTGGCTATATCCAGTAATTCAGAGTTCATCGTATCGGGAAGTTAAGATTAGACGGTGAGACTATGGGACGTCAAGACAGGTACCTGTAAGACCATGAGTGGTCACACTAGTTATGTAAGATCTGTGGCTATATCCAGTGATTCAGAGTTCATCGTATCGGGAAGTAGAGATAAGACGGTGAGACTATGGGACGTCAAGACAGGTACCTGTAAGACCATGAGTGGTCACACAGATTCTGTATTATACTTGGCTATATCCAGTGATTCAGAGTTCATCGTATCGGGAAGTGTAGATAATACGGTGAGACTATGGGACGTCAAGACAGGTACCTGTAAGACCATTAGTGGTCACACAGATTATGTATGATCTGTGGCTATATCCAGTGATTCAGAGTTCATCGTATCGGGAAGTTATGATTAGACGGTGAGACTATGGGACGTCAAGACAGGTACCTGTAAGACCATGAGTGGTCACACTAGTTATGTATGATCTGTGGCTATATCCAGTGATTCAGAGTTCATCGTATCGGGAAGTTATAATAAAACGGTGAGACTATGGGACGTCAAGACAGGTACTTGTAAGACCATGAGTGGTCACACACATTATGTATGATCTTTGGCTATATCCAGTGATTCAGAGTTCATCGTATCGGGAAGTTATGATAAAACGGTGAGACTATGGGACGTCAAGACAGGTACTTGTAAGACCATGAGTGGTCACACTAATTAGGTTTGATCTGTGGCTATATCCAGTGATTCAGAGTTCATCGTATCGGGAAGTTATGATTAGACGGTGAGACTATGGGACGTCAAGACAGGTACCTGTAAGACCATGAGTGGTCACACTAGTTATGTATCATCTGTGGCTATATCCAGTGATTCAGAGTTCATCGTATCGGGAAGTTATAATAAAACGGTGAGACTATGGGACGTCAAGACAGGTACTTGTAAGACCATGAGTGGTCACACAGATTCTGTATTATACTTGGCTATATCCAGTGATTCAGAGTTCATCGTATCGGGAAGTAGAGATGAGACGGTGAGACTATGGGACGTCAAGACAGGTACCTGTAAGACCATGAGTGGTCACACAGATTCTGTATTATACTTGGCTATATCCAGTGATTCAGAGTTCATCGTATCGGGAAGTATAGATAATACGGTGAGACTATGGGACGTCAAGACAGGTACTTGTAAGACCATGAGTGGTCACACACATTATGTATGATCTGTGGCTATATCCAGTAATTCAGAGTTCATCGTATCGGGAAGTTATGATAAAACGGTGAGACTATGGGACGTCAAGACAGGTACTTGTAAGACCATGAGTGGTCACACACATTATGTATGATCTGTGGCTATATCCAGTGATTCAGAGTTCATCGTATCGGGAAGTTATGATAAAACGGTGAGACTATGGGACGTCAAGACAGGTACCTGTAAAACCATGAGTGGTCACACTAATTCTGTATAATCTGTGGCTATATCCAGTGATTCAGAGTTCATCGTATCGGGAAGTGTAGATAAAACGGTGAGACTATGGGACCTCAAGACAGGTACTTGTAAGACCATGAGTGGTCACACTAATTAGGTATGATCTGTGGCTATATCCAGTAATTCAGAGTTCATCGTATCGGGAAGTGTAGATAATACGGTGAGACTATGGGACGTCAAGACAGGTACTTGTAAGACCATGAGTGGTCACGCACATTATGTATGATCTGTGGCTATATCCAGTGATTCAGAGTTCATCGTATCGGGAAGTTATGATAAAACGGTGAGACTATGGGACGTCAAGACAGGTACCTGTAAAACCATGAGTGGTCACACTAATTCTGTATAATCTGTGGCTATATCCAGTGATTCAGAGTTCATCGTATCGGGAAGTGTAGATAATACGGTGAGACTATGGGACGTCAAGACAGGTACCTGTAAGACCATCAGTGGTCACACTAATTAGGTATGATCTGTGGCTATATCCAGTAATTCAGAGTTCATCGTATCGGGAAGTTATGATAAAACGGTGAGACTATGGGACGTCAAGACAGGTACCTGTAAGACCATGAGTGGTCACACAGATTCTGTATTATACTTGGCTATATCCAGTGATTCAGAGTTCATCGTATCGGGAAGTGTAGATAATACGGTGAGACTATGGGACCTCAAGACAGGTACTTGTAAGACCATGAGTGGTCACACTAATTAGGTATGATCTGTGGCTATATCCAGTAATTCAGAGTTCATCGTATCGGTAAGTTATAATAAAACGGTGAGACTATGGGACGTCAAGACAGGTACTTGTAAGACCATGAGTGGTCACACTAATTCTGTATAATCTGTGGCTATATCCAGTAATTCAGAGTTCATCGTATCGGGAAGTAATGATAATACGGTGAGACTATGGGACGTCAAGACAGGTACCTGTAAGACCATGAGTGGTCACACTAATTAGGTATGATCTGTGGCTATATCCAGTGATTCAGAGTTCATCGTATCGGGAAGTAGAGATGAGACGGTGAGACTATGGGACGTCAAGACAGGTACCTGTAAGACCATGAGTGGTCACACAGATTCTGTATTATACTTGGCTATATCCAGTAATTCAGAGTTCATCGTATCGGGAAGTTATGATAAAACGGTGAGACTATGGGACGTCAAGACAGGTACTTGTAAGACCATGAGTGGTCACACTAGTTATATATCAGCTTTGGCTATATCCAGTAATTCAGAGTTCATCGTATCGGGAAGTGTAGATAATACGGTGAGACTATGGGACGTCAAGACAGGTACCTGTAAGACCATGAGTGGTCACACTAATTAGGTATGATCTGTGGCTATATCCAGTAATTCAGAGTTCATCGTATCGGGAAGTTATGATAAAACGGTGAGACTATGGGACGTCAAGACAGGTACCTGTAAAACCATGAGTGGTCACACACATTATGTATGATCTGTGGCTATATCCATTGATTCAGAGTTCATCGTATCGGGAAGTTAAGATTAGACGGTGAGACTATGGGACGTCAAGACAGGTACCTGTAAGACCATGAGTGGTCACACTAGTTATGTATTATCTGTGGCTATATCCAGTAATTCAGAGTTCATCGTATCGGGAAGTTATGATAAAACGGTGAGACTATGGGACGTCAAGACAGGTACCTGTAAGACCATGAGTGGTCACACTAGTTATATATCAGCTTTGGCTATATCCAGTGATTCAGAGTTCATCGTATCGGGAAGTTATGATGAGACGGTGAGACTATGGGACGTCAAGACAGGTACCTGTAAGACCATGAGTGGTCACACAGATTCTGTATTATACTTGGCTATATCCAGTGATTCAGAGTTCATCGTATCGGGAAGTAGAGATGAGACGGTGAGACTATGGGACGTCAAGACAGGTACCTGTAAGACCATGAGTGGTCACACAGATTCTGTATTATACTTGGCTATATCCAGTAATTCAGAGTTCATCGTATCGGGAAGTTATGATAAAACGGTGAGACTATGGGACGTCAAGACAGGTACTTGTAAGACCATGAGTGGTCACACTAGTTATATATCAGCTTTGGCTATATCCAGTAATTCAGAGTTCATCGTATCGGGAAGTGTAGATAATACGGTGAGACTATGGGACGTCAAGACAGGTACCTGTAAGACCATGAGTGGTCACACTAATTAGGTATGATCTGTGGCTATATCCAGTAATTCAGAGTTCATCGTATCGGGAAGTTATGATAAAACGGTGAGACTATGGGACGTCAAGACAGGTACCTGTAAGACCATGAGTGGTCACACAGATTCTGTATTATACTTGGCTATATCCAGTGATTCAGAGTTCATCGTATCGGGAAGTAGAGATGAGACGGTGAGACTATGGGACGTCAAGACAGGTACCTGTAAGACCATGAGTGGTCACACAGATTCTGTATTATACTTGGCTATATCCAGTGATTCAGAGTTCATCGTATCGGGAAGTATAGATAATACGGTGAGACTATGGGACGTCAAGACAGGAACTTGTAAGACCATGAGTGGTCACACACATTATGTATGATCTGTGGCTATATCCAGTAATTCAGAGTTCATCGTATCGGGAAGTTATGATAAAACGGTGAGACTATGGGACGTCAAGACAGGTACCTGTAAGACCATGAGTGGTCACACAGATTCTGTATTATACTTGGCTATATCCAGTGATTCAGAGTTCATCGTATCGGGAAGTGTAGATAATACGGTGAGACTATGGGACGTCAAGACAGGTACTTGTAAGACCATGAGTGGTCACACTAATTAGGTTTGATCTGTGGCTATATCCAGTGATTCAGAGTTCATCGTATCGGGAAGTGTAGATAATACGGTGAGACTATGGGACGTCAAGACAGGTACCTGTAAGACCATGAGTGGTCACACTAGTTATGTATTATCTGTGGCTATATCCAGTAATTCAGAGTTCATCGTATCGGGAAGTTATGATAAAACGGTGAGACTATGGGACGTCAAGACAGGTACTTGTAAGACCATGAGTGGTCACACTAGTTATATATCAGCTTTGGCTATATCCAGTAATTCAGAGTTCATCGTATCGGGAAGTAGAGATGAGACGGTGAGACTATGGGACGTCAAGACAGGTACTTGTAAGACCATGAGTGGTCACACAGATTCTGTATTATACTTGGCTATATCCAGTGATTCAGAGTTCATCGTATCGGGAAGTATAGATAATACGGTGAGACTATGGGACCTCAAGACAGGTACTTGTAAGACCATGAGTGGTCACACACATTATGTATGATCTGTGGCTATATCCAGTGATTCAGAGTTCATCGTATCGGGAAGTTATGATAATACGGTGAGACTATGGGACGTCAAGACAGGTACCTGTAAAACCATGAGTGGTCACGCTAATTAGGTATGATCTGTGGCTATATCCATTGATTCAGAGTTCATCGTATCGGGAAGTTAAGATTAGACGGTGAGACTATGGGACGTCAAGACAGGTACCTGTAAGACCATGAGTGGTCACACTAATTAGGTATGATCTGTGGCTATATCCAGTGATTCAGAGTTCATCGTATCGGGAAGTAGAGATTAGATGGTGAGACTATGGGACGTCAAGACAGGTACCTGTAAGACCATGAGTGGTCACACAGATTCTGTATTATCTGTGGCTATATCCAGTGATTCAGAGTTCATCGTATCGGGAAGTAGAGATAATACGGTGAGACTATGGGACGTCAAGACAGGTACCTGTAAGACCATGAGTGGTCACACAGATTCTGTATTATACTTGGCTATATCCAGTAATTCAGAGTTCATCGTATCGGGAAGTTATGATAAAACGGTGAGACTATGGGACGTCAAGACAGGTACTTGTAAGACCATGAGTGGTCACACTAGTTATATATCAGCTTTGGCTATATCCAGTAATTCAGAGTTCATCGTATCGGGAAGTGTAGATAATACGGTGAGACTATGGGACGTCAAGACAGGTACCTGTAAGACCATGAGTGGTCACACTAATTAGGTATGATCTGTGGCTATATCCAGTAATTCAGAGTTCATCGTATCGGGAAGTTATGATAAAACGGTGAGACTATGGGACGTCAAGACAGGTACCTGTAAGACCATGAGTGGTCACACAGATTCTGTATTATACTTGGCTATATCCAGTGATTCAGAGTTCATCGTATCGGGAAGTAGAGATGAGACGGTGAGACTATGGGACGTCAAGACAGGTACCTGTAAGACCATGAGTGGTCACACAGATTCTGTATTATACTTGGCTATATCCAGTGATTCAGAGTTCATCGTATCGGGAAGTATAGATAATACGGTGAGACTATGGGACGTCAAGACAGGTACTTGTAAGACCATGAGTGGTCACACACATTATGTATGATCTGTGGCTATATCCAGTAATTCAGAGTTCATCGTATCGGGAAGTTATGATAAAACGGTGAGACTATGGGACGTCAAGACAGGTACTTGTAAGACCATGAGTGGTCACACTAATTCTGTATAATCTGTGGCTATATCCAGTGATTCAGAGTTCATCGTATCGGGAAGTGTAGATAATACGGTGAGACTATGGGACGTCAAGACAGGTACCTGTAAGACCATGAGTGGTCACACTAATTAGGTATGATCTGTGGCTATATCCAGTAATTCAGAGTTCATCGTATCGGGAAGTTATGATAAAACGGTGAGACTATGGGACGTCAAGACAGGTACCTGTAAGACCATGAGTGGTCACACTAGTTATATATCAGCTTTGGCTATATCCAGTAATTCAGAGTTCATCGTATCGGGAAGTAGAGATGAGACGGTGAGACTATGGGACGTCAAGACAGGTACTTGTAAGACCATGAGTGGTCACACAGATTCTGTATTATACTTGGCTATATCCAGTGATTCAGAGTTCATCGTATCGGGAAGTATAGATAATACGGTGAGACTATGGGACGTCAAGACAGGTACTTGTAAGACCATGAGTGGTCACACACATTATGTATGATCTGTGGCTATATCCAGTGATTCAGAGTTCATCGTATCGGGAAGTTATGATAATACGGTGAGACTATGGGACGTCAAGACAGGTACCTGTAAAACCATGAGTGGTCACGCTAATTAGGTATGATCTGTGGCTATATCCATTGATTCAGAGTTCATCGTATCGGGAAGTTAAGATTAGACGGTGAGACTATGGGACGTCAAGACAGGTACCTGTAAGACCATGAGTGGTCACACTAGTTATGTATTATCTGTGGCTATATCCAGTAATTCAGAGTTCATCGTATCGGGAAGTTATGATAAAACGGTGAGACTATGGGACGTCAAGACAGGTACTTGTAAGACCATGAGTGGTCACACTAGTTATATATCAGCTTTGGCTATATCCAGTAATTCAGAGTTCATCGTATCGGGAAGTTATGATAAAACGGTGAGACTATGGGACGTCAAGACAGGTACCTGTAAGACCATGAGTGGTCACACTAGTTATGTATCAGCTGTGGCTATATCCAGTAATTCAGAGTTCATCGTATCGGGAAGTTATGATTAGACGGTGAGACTATGGGACGTCAAGACAGGTACATGTAAGACCATTAGTTGTCTCAGCTACGTTTTTTAAGTTAGCTCTATTTTTTTTTTCGTATATTATTTTAGAATTTGTTTTCTATTTTTAAATTTATTTTAATATCTAAATGCATATGCTTTAAATAACTTTATAATTTTCATTTTAAATGTATCTCATTTAAATTTTAATTTTGATTTTAAAGATGATTGATTGCTAACTTTTAAAAGAAGTTAACTGTATAACAATTGAACAAGAGAAATTATTAAAATTTTAATTTATTTTAAAAAAGTTTATGAATATTGAATCAATTAAAAGCCTGAAAAGATTTAGGAAAAAAATGCTTTTTTAATTTTAAAATATAAAAAATATTTTTGAAATCTTTGCTCAAAAAAAGCTGCATGTCTATGCTTAGTTTAAATTAAATTTATTAAAGTCGTATTATTTGTTTAATATAAATTACTGTAAATTTATTTAAATAAGATTCAATAGCGGAAAACACAAAGTAAATTATAATCCTACTTTAAATTGCTATGCAAATTAGTAAACACATATGATCCTGTAAATACCTTTTATATCGCTTATGATTCATCTTTTTAAAATCATTGATCTCATACTATTCAAATAATTCAATCTTTACTTGTAAAGATGTGATGATGAATTTCATTACGGATTTTAATCATGTAAATCATACTCTTATCAAATATTCAATTAAAGAACATTACTTGAATGTCTATTTTATAACTTCAAGAGACTATCGTCTATTTATTTATATTAAAAGTCATTTGATTCAGTAATTATATCATATTTATGAAAAATACTGAATAAGATCGAAATAACGCAAGGAGAAATAAATTTTTAGCAGACATATATAAAGAGGAGAGAATAAAATTAAGAATAAGGGATTTTATCTCTGAAGAATTTGAAACTTTAAACGAAGTAAAATAAGGATGTGTCTGCTCCCCAAGATTTTTCAATATAATATAATATTAAATTAGTTATTGAATGAACTAAAAGAAAAAGAAGTTGGTATTACAACACAGACTGAAACTGAATAGGGAACAGAAGTAAGATATGTAGGCGCCCTAGTATATGCTGATGATATTGTACCATTAGTTCATCCAGATGAACTAGAAGATATGACTGATATACTAAAATCATGATCATAACTCTATAATTTATAAATTGTGGACAAAACAAAATTAATGGTATGAAATGGTAATGCATGATAAAATTAAGAGATAATCACAATAAGAGGTATAGTAATAGAGAAAGTGAAGGAATTTAAGTATTTAGGTCACTGGATATAAGAAAATATTTCATATTAAAAACATCTGGAGTCAAGAATCTAAGAACGCCATAAAACCCAAGCATTAATTTTAAGCAAATTAACAATTTCAAAAGAATCACTCTATATAATGCATCTATAATAATAAAATTCTTTATAAATCAAATATTTGGTTATGGAAGCGAGTGTATTCCATTCATAGAGAAAGCTATAGGAAATAACTTTTTCAATAAATTGGAAATGTAAAAAAATTAATGATTTCTAAATATCGCGGGATTAAAATCTTGACGACTCTTCTTTACCTAAAAATAAAGAAGCTGCATCTAATTAAATGAGCATAAGCAGATGCTCGACTCTTTCTAAAAGTTTATCCTGATTCATTTCAACTCAAATCCGTAGAGCATATTATAAACTTGTTAAGAGCTTTACTAAATAGTTGTAGTTAATCTCCAGTTAACAAGATCCTTCGAATTCTGTTAAAATTACTTCGAAATTCCTTAAGAACTGGAAATTAACTAACAAGAATTCTAAAGATTCAAAAATATATTTATAGATAAAAAAAACTAGATTTGTACCTCAGTCTCAACACTCGTATCAAAAATATCCTCTACATAGTAAGATACTTTTGATAATTCATTCTCTAACCAGTTAAAAGCAGTAAATAATATTATGAATATTTAAGATACTCTTTAAGTTGAAAAATAAAATGAAATACTTTTAAATGAAGTAAAAAAACTCAAGATTAAAATATAAAAATTAACAGATAAATAAATAAAATGACTATAGAGCGCGTAGCACCTCATTGGCGCGCAGCTCTTTCAATATTAACATTTAATATTAAGAAAAATGTTCTCATGTTTCTTGTTAAAATTCTAGAGGTCCGATGAGTCATGTCAGCTTCTCCAAATGAGGAATCTTCTTATTAAAATCTATTCTTAAATCTTGAGTCAAATGCTTCAGCCTTCTTTAATAAGGTCCAAATAAAAGAAGTTATTAAGTCGGTAATAAGAAGGCCCGTCAGTCAAACTTTCATACTGCTAGAGAAAAATCTCGAGGTAAGTTAGGTATGCCTCAACGGAGCTTATCCACCCTTCCCTGTGGTGGCATCTAGTGCAAGATTACTCGCAATGCAGTATACTCTGAACCAGATTACCTACTATCTTGTCTGACGCGGCCGACATCCATTTTATAAAATATCAATTAATAATTTTAAATGATTATGAGTCCAATACATTTATTCATAGAGCAAATAATTAATGCTATTGTAATGACTACTTCTTGGCAACTTAACATTTAAATTCTGATGATTTCGTTGACTATAAAATTATCCAAGATTCGGGTTTGTATATTGATAATTTTCTACTAAGTATTACATTTAATTATAATTTAAAAAGAAGCGAATAAGATTAACAATAACGATTACTCTTTAAAATTTCTAAATTATAGGATCTGAACACGAGAAACTATTATTAAAATCTATTTTTGAGATAATTTATCAATTCTAGTAACTTGATTAAAAAGATGTTGAAAATTAGTATCATTTCATCTGCGATCTTATTAGTTATGATGCTGAGATTGCGCTTGGATCTTAAAATTAAAGAAAAAACTATCATCAATTGCCAAGTTACTTAACTATGTTATTTGCTAAAGTAAAAAAGAATAATATTGCATATTAGAACGCATTAGCTTTGTATGGATGGCATAGTTAAGAAGTTATCAAACTTTACTAGCTTAAAATTTAATCTTATAAGCGCAAAGTTTGGAAATTAAAAAAATAAAAAGCTAAGGAAAAACATAAAGATCTTAACATAAATGCTTAAATAATGTTTAAACAAGCTAAAAATCTAATAAACCCTAAAATTCTTAATTAGATGAATTTTAACTTTAACTAACAACAGCAATTTATTGAAAATTGGGAAACTAACGTTTTTGATAAACATTCGAAAATAAGTAAGATAGATTTTGACTTCTCAAATAGAAAAATAGATAGAATATTAAGAAATAAATCTTTTATCTTAAATTAGGAATTAAGTCATTTATAAAATATGCCTCTTTTTACATTATTTGAAATTAAAAAAATTATATCTTAGCTTGCAAATAATAAAGCTACAGGTAATGAGGGTCTAAAGCTGAGCTTATTAAATATGGAGATTTAAGATTTGCATTAAATTATTACAAGTTACATTAATAACATGCTTAGAACATTTAAAATACCTAATGCAATGAAAAAAATAAACATTCTTCCGATTTTCAAAAAGGGAAACAAAAATAATTGATGTATTGACGACCTATCGCTTTATTGAACTGTCTACTTAAAATTTATGTTAAAGCACTAACATAACGACTTTAAAGTTATATTTATGAATGAAACATTTTACATCCAGCCTAATTTGGATTTATTCATAAACGCTCCACTACTTAGCAAATTTGAACTATTTAGTAAATTAGAAACTTGCATCGTAGATGATCTCTTAAAAAGTAATTAATTGCTACTTTAATAGATGTAGAAAAAATGTTTGATAGCATATCTAGGAAATTACTTTTTGATCATCTTAGAAGACTTAATTTACCTTTGACCTAATATTGGCATTAGAATCTTTTTATGATAATGTTGAGGCTAAGTTTATAATTGATGGATATCTTACAAGAACAATAAAATATAACAATAAAGTATTATAAGGAAGTAGCCAAGCATCTGTACTTGTAATTTTATACTATGATATTGTTATAAGATATTTAGAAGATAATCAGAAGAAATTAGGATTTCAAATCTTATCTAAAAGTTTCGTAGTACGAGCCTTTGCTGACAACTTAATCTAATTGTCCTCTTCCTAGAAAAATGGCTAAAAATTATTACAAGCTACATCTACAGTTTTTGATTTAATAAAACTTACAATTAATGTAGATAAATGTGAAGTAATAGAATTCTTGAAAAAAAATAAATGAAAAGAAAGATAACCTTCTATTACTCTAAAGTTCAATGGAATTTAAATTGCTTAAAAAGATGAAGTTAACTATTTAGGATATTAGTTAGGAATAAAATAAAATTACAAATTACATTGTACAGCAGTAGCTACCAAACATAGGGTAGCAATTTAAAAAGCTACTGTAATACTTTCTAAATATGTTTTAGTATCCCCTCTCAGCTTCAAAATTCTTTATAGAACTTTTATTTTGCCTAAAGTTTAATATGGAAGTGATATTACTCCGTGAGCTACTATTTCTGGAATTAGAGGAATAAAAAGCAAGATAGCAAAATCGTAAAGGTTTATTTCAAGATAGGCGTGTAGATCTTAAGAATTCACATTCAATGATTCATGCTTTATTGACTTAAACTGGCTTCCTTTTACACATAAGGTAACCCAAAAGTTAATGCGCTTTTATTAAAAAGTAATATAATACAGAAAAGAAAATCCTAACTAGGACACAGCTTTTTATTAGAAAAAGACACTAAATTTAATTTACCATACTAGAAACATATAAAGAAATATATCGTATTGTATAATTTTGACATGTCACATGTTTAGAATAATATGGATTTTTATAAACTCACGGAATAAAAAATAAAACATAAATTCTTAATGGAATGTCTCTCTATAAATACATTTATGCCAACAGCAAAAAGAATTATAGACTAAATATAAAATAATTAAAGTGTATTTCCTGAAATAACTTACACTAAATATAATAAACGCTATATTAGAGAGACTATTTTCATCTATAAACTAAGAAATTTTTCTTATAATTTTCAATAAGAACTCAGTAATCGTTACATTAACGTTAGATATAGCATTATTTGCTTATGTGGCTAAGATTTTGATGAAACTGATCTTATTTTTTATTGCTAATAAAATGCAGATATTAGAGAAAGAACAAGAAAAAACTTGATTGAAATTTATAAACTTTTATCTTTCAACATATTTGTAATATTTATAGTCTAAACTATATCTATTGCAACTATGTCTCACTGTTCTTAAATATTGAAAATATTATATTTCAATTAATTAATTAATAAATTGGAAATCATGCAGATTAGATCATTAAGAGCTGTAGTAGATGGACCTTTTTGAGCATAAAACGAAATCCTAGAGAATGAACTGATTTTCCTTAAACTACAAAATTACATGTGATAACGTATGATAATGTTCAGAAGAAAATTGTTCCTAAGCTAAGAATCAACATTGGATGGATGAATATGTCAATTAACAAAGAGGAATAACTATATATTTGAAACATAACTCAAGGAAGGTAATGGAGGCACTACAGCTCAATGACGACATAATAATACAAGAAAAATGAAAAGGAATAGATGGAAAAATAATGATAAAAAAGCGATAAAGTTCCATAATGATGTAAATTCCGTTACACGAATGTAGAATATGATCACCTGCAAAAAATTAGAGTGAATTAATTGAAAAATTCATACAAGTAATACCAAACTATCTAAGATTCAACAAACACAGAAAACAGGAAATATGATACTTATTTAGGCGACGGGCCAAATGTAATGGAGCAGCATAAGCAATGAAAGAAAGAAATCTAATAGAGAGTGAAGTATGCTAATTCTGCAATTATAGAAAGGAAGATGAGATCCATATAATAGAAGATTGCAGATAATACAAAGAAGAAAGAGAATAGTTAATAGAAAATATCGAGAACATAAATATCAGTAATAACTAATAAAAATAAGCCTTCTTAAACCTCAGACTTGAAGAAATAGTATGAGGAAATTACAAATTCGAAAATCTGATACGAACTCTACAAGTAATAAAAAGAGAAGAAATAGATTGTCACATTAAAAATTTTCTGAAAGCTATATAAGAGAAAAGAAAACGGGCTATATTTAAAAAATTCTTCCTTATTAGAAAAAAAATGGTAAAGACTATAGAGCAGGATTCAACGAGCATATTTGAATTTATAATAATTTATCAAGAGGACAAAAATAAAAATATGATTTAGCAACTTTATAACAATTCTAAGAAAATGTAGAAAGGAACTTGCGATGCCCTCAGAAAAGACTAACAGATAGCTTAACTACTAAAGACAAATGAAAGAGTTGGAAAAGTAATAGATAGAAATAGAATTCTACTGTTTTAAAAAGACCTAATGATGGAGATTGACTCTAACTATTCAGATTAGGATATAATGAATCTATTGGAAGAAGAATTAGAATAATCTGAAGAAACTGAGCAGATTCTAATCTGATAAGATAATTTCCAAGAATACTCTTACTTTTGATTCTCTCTTAATTTGCGGTTTAACTATCAATGGTGAAGTCACGTAAATTAATTGATTAGTTAATTCATTCATTCATAAGCAGCATTTATAGTTTTTTTTTTATTTTTTTTTATTTTTTATTTTTTTGATTTTTAGAACTTAATCGGTTGTTCATATCTACACTCGGTTCTTTATAGATTACTTTTATACTTCTAGTATTTTTTTTCGTTTCATTTATAACTTTCTTATGTTGTAAATTTATATGCCTTTATCCTCTAAAACAGATTTATTTTTAATTTAGTTTACTTCTTTTCTTTTAAGATTTTTGATAATTTATTTTTTAATCATCATTGTTTCAGTTTTTAATCTTTTATAGTCATTTGAGTTTATAATTTTTGCTTATTTTCTATTTTTTTTGTGTTCTTATATTAATTTTTGATTTGTTTGCATGCTTTAAGTTTTGTTAGTTTTTTTCTTATGAAGTGCTTCAAAAAAGTATTTAATTTCTTTAATGGCAGTAAAGTTTTATTGTTATTTATTTAAATAAAAAAATAAATAATTTGGATTGTAGAGCACGTAGCATTCTCGTTGATGCGCAGCTCTTTAAATTAATTTTATTTAATGTCGAAAAAAAATTTATATCTTTCTGTCCCTGTTTTCCCTTCCTGCAATACGTCCCTGTAATTTTTCCTTCCAAAGCATAGGATGCAATATGCAATTACGGTTACATTTCCCCGACCTATAATGAAGAAAGTTTCTTCCTGGTATTCAGAGTTCTCCAGCTTGTCACACCTTCTTTTTCTTGTCATTGGCTTCTCTTCCTCCGATTTATCCTCCGTCCGTCCTCATTTTTTTGTTTCCTTGCTGGGCCTCCAAGCAGCATCCGAAGGAAAGGGCTCTCCACCCTATTTAAATTTTAATATTAATAATTCGATTTTATTTTATTTGGTAAATTATTAGTCTTTAAATTATTAATGCAAATTAAACATTAATTAAACTATCTGTTCATATTTATTCTTTTTTTTTCAGTTGTAATTACTTTGACTTCTCGTCACATTTGGTTATTTTTTATATTTTAAGCTTATTCTATAATATTAAAGTTTCGAATATTTAAGAAGCATTTCATGTTTTTTTTCTGGTTAATTGGGAAGTTATTGTTAAGTTTAATAAGAATATTATTTTTTTAAAAGATGACGTGGTTGTAAATATATTTTTTTTCATATTTACTATTATATTTTATGAGTTTTATAAAAGATGTTTTTGATTTTATCTAACATTTTTTGTTTTATATATTTATTTTGTTTAAATAGTTTACAGCAAATTTATGTTCAATTATTTTTCTTAGAAAAATTGATTTATTATATGTTTTTGTTGATAGTTATAATTTGTTAAATTTTCATAATCATCTTTTTATTAAAAAATAGATATCTGCAGTTGGCAGGAGAACCGTTGAAAATTTAGTGATATGTATACTACATAGCAAGTAACATTTCACAATAAATGCCACCACAGGAAAGAGTGAAGAAGTAAGGAAGAGATAATCCTAACTTTATTGAGAATTATTACAAGATGTACAAACGTTTTACTTACGTACCTACTGACGACTTAATAACTATTCTTATTCAAATAGTTTTTCAAAAAGACAAGTGCATTTAAGTTAAGAGTCGAGATTCATCTTAAATAAGAATATTTCCGATTTATTGAAAGTGACGTATCTCATTACGATAATAAAATTATAAAAAGAAGCACGTAAGCATTTTTCTTAATATGAAATATTAATTATAAAAGTGCTGCGCGTAAAAAAAGTGCTTCGCACCTTATAATAATTTTTATTTTTATTTTCTTTTTTTAATCTCTTTGTATTTAATTTATTATTTTATTCTAATTATGTTTTGCAATTTTAAGTTGTTTTATAATATCATTTATTTTTCTTAATTATAATATCTTTAAAGATTTTTATTTTATTTCTAAAATGATATCTTTATTTGTTTATATTAAAAGATTTTTTATATTCATATAATTATTTTTAATTTTTTTAATTCATAGTACTAAAATATTTTGTATAACATAATAGTTTTTTAATTATATTTTAACATTTTTTTAAACTTTTTTAAATTTTTAAATTTTAAATCTTTTTTTAAATAATAAAATTAATTTATCAATTTTTATTTCAATATAATTAGTTTCTATATACTAAATTGTTTTTTAATATTTATAAATGGATAGCAATCAATGTCCAAACTGTGAAGAGTAATTTGATTAAGACAAGCGAGTGTCTAAGCAATTACCATGTGGTTGCATTTCATGTTTAAATTGTCTTAAAATTATTTATTAATTTTTTAAGAAAATTGAATGTGTCTAACATAACTAGGTTTTTAACATCAATCCTGAATAGTTTTAAGGACATGTAGTTTAAGAGCCAGATCCATAAAACATATCAATTCAGTAAAAGGAATTAATTGATTAAGTGAAAATCAATGAGTAGTTCAAGTGGTTACAGGATTAATACTCTTAGAAATAGAATTACTAACTTATGGTGAGAGAAATTATTTCGGAAAGTACATAGTTTATGAAGCATATCCAGTCGTTATCAATTCAGGAAATATTTAAATCTTTAATAGACTCGTTTTCTCTTAGCAATAGTGAATTAGAGAATCTATTATAGCGTTTATCTTAGCTTAAAGACTCAAATCACGTTTAATAATTTTAAGCTTAAAGAATAGAGTAGTAATAAGGAAATTAAAGACAAAATGATCAAGCTCAAGAATAATTCAAGTAAATATTGCGAGAAATAGAAATTTTGAAGAGAGATTAGAAACAGCCAATGGACATTTAAACTTTAAGAAACAATATCTAAGAATGTCAATTCAATCTATTCAGCTATTTAAAAGAGAATGTCAACGGAAAGTACTTAACGTTAAAGAAGGCAGAGTAGTTACTAGAAAAGTTTTTCAAACAATTATAAATAGCAAGAGGTATTAGTCAAGTAGCAAAGCATGTAGATAACTAAAAAGGTTAGGCAAACGTTTAAATCAAAGAACAAAAGGTCAATTAAGAATCTTAAAATATCCAGTATTAAAATTAAGATTAAGTAATTGATTAACAATAACGAAACTAATAAGTTCAAGTTAAAGATGTTTTAGTAAAGTTAGATATATCGTAAAAGGAGAAATAAATTATTGAAGCCAGATAGTTAGTCTAAGTAATAGAAAAAAGTTTAGTGAATGTTAAAAATGAGCTTAAGAATGAAAGCTAATTAATTTAAGTATGTAATGAACAATAAAACTTACTCAAGTATGTAATATCTGATTTCTCAAATCTAACATTTGATAATTTAAATTAGTTCTTAAACCAGATAAAAGAAGAGAATTTCAATATAGCAACTTTGAAATACAATCCGTTAAACAAACCAGGATTAATCACTTAAGGTCAAATCTTGCTAAAACTAACATAAATAACTGACTAAAAAATTCCAAACAAGTTAAATTAGATTATGCAACTTTGTAAATCTCAATAGGGAGTGGCATAATTAACATCAAACTCGCTAACAATGTTAAACTACTTGAACTTCGCGTTCACCAATTAGAATTTCTCAAACACCGACCTATCTAATGCTAATCTCTCGGACACCACCTTCACTTCATGTAACTTTGCCAATTCCAACTTAACATAATCCAACCTCCACAACGCAAAATTCATTAACTGTGACCTCTCCAACGCTAACCTCTCATCCATAATCACGGAACACCCTCACATATACACTGGACATACAGCAGCTGTCACTTCAGTTGCCATCTCACCTAACAATGAGTTCATCGTATCGGGAAGTTAAGATAATACGGTGAGACTATGGGACGTCAAGACAGGTACCTGTAAGACCATGAGTGGTCACACTAGTTATGTATCATCTGTGGCTATATCCAGTGATTCAGAGTTCATCGTATCGGTAAGTTATAATAAAACGGTGAGACTATGGGACGTCAAGACAGGTACCTGTAAGACCATGAGTAGTCACACTAGTTGTTTATATGCTGTGGCTATATCCAGTGATTCAGAGTTCATCGTATCGGGAAGTCATGATTATACGGTGAGACTATGGGACGTCAAGACAGGTACCTGTAAGACCATGAGTGGTCACACAGGTTAGGTATTTGCTGTGGCTATATCCAGTGATTCAGAGTTCATCGTATCGGGAAGTTATGATTAGACGGTGAGACAATGGGACGTCAAGACAGGTACCTGTAAGACCATGAGTGGTCACACTAGTTATGTATCAGCTGTGGCTATATCCAGTAATTCAGAGTTCATCGTATCGGGAAGTTAAGATTAGATGGTGAGACTATGGAACTCAAAGACATAATAATGTATAAAGGTATTTTCTGGACACACCTCTTATGTCTTATCGGTAATATTCTCGAATAACAACAAGTAAATCTTATCAGGATCTTATGACAAGACCATAAGAATCTGAAACGTCTCTAATGACTAATGCATATGTGTCTTAAACAATTTTGACTATGCAGGAAGTTTATCATTATCTAAGGACAACAATTGGTTGGTATCGAGTACAGGTCATTGGAATTGGGGAAGTTCAACGAGTAATTACGTCATTCGAAGATGGAACTTAGGAAGGATATTGAATGGAGAATAGGCAACTAACTAATAACAGGTAAGTTCAACTTTACCAATTAATTATTTAGACTGACTGGAGCAAAGTATATGCTGACTATGGTCTATAATTTTAGAATTGCACTATGACTAATACTACAATGAGTGTGGAGGACAAGTAGAGATACATCAGGTGATCCATATGGAGTTAAACTATTCAAACTATTTATTTTTTACATTTAAGAATTTAAATTTTTCTAAGTATTTATTTTAGTTTTTTTTATTTTATTATTATTATTATTATTATAAGTAAATTTAAAAAATTTTCTAAGACTTTGTATTTTTTCTAAGTCTTTTAATTGAATTTAGTTATTTTTATTAATATTTTATTTTAATTTAAATTTAAAAAAAAGTGTAAAAGAAATTTTCAAATTTCTCAGGGTTCAAATTTTTTTTGAATTATGTACTTAGCTAAAAAATTTTTAAATTTTCTAGTTTCAGAAATTTTTGAAGTATGTACTGTACTTAGCTAAAAAATTTTTAAATTTTTAAGTGTTGGAAAAATTTTTGAGGTATATACTAGAGCAAAAAGTTCTAAATTTTTCTAGTGTTAGGAAAATTTTTGAGTTATGTGTTAGAGCTAAAAATTTTTTTAATTTTATATTATAGTCTTAGAATTTTTTTGAGTTACGTGTTAGTGCAAAGTTTTTTTTATAATTTGTTATAAAATTTAATTACGTTTGTTATAATTTTTAAGTTGCATTATGTGTTTTTACGACAGAAAAATTTACTGTACTGCATTTAATGTGCAGCAGATTAAATTTTCATTAGTTAGAAGCCCTGAAATCGTGAAAAACGTCAAAGCCTTTTTTTGCTCAGCGTTTTACACTATAGGGCTGAGTTGGGACGGAACAAGCTGGGGGATTTCGGGATAAGTAGAGGGTCAGAAAGGAATAAAATTTTCAAGAACAATTTTAAAAGCATAAAAGGTTTTGATTTTGGTTTTGAAATTTTTGATTTTGGTTTTGAATTTTTTCGATTTTGGTTTTGAAATTTTTGATTTTGGTTTTGAATTTTTTTGATGTTGGTTAAGAAAATTTTGGATTTGGTTAAGAAAATTTTGGATTTGGGTTTGAAATTTTTGATTTTGGTTTCGAATTTTTTCGATTTTGGTTTCGAATTTTTTGATTTTGGTTTTGAAATTTTTGATTTTGGTTTCGAATTTTTTCGATTTTGGATTTGAATTTTTTGATTTTGGTTTTGAATTTTTTCGATTTTGGCTTTGAATTTTTTGATTTTGGTTTTGAAATTTTTGATTTTGGTTTTGAATTTTTTTGATGTTGGTTAAGAAAATTTTGGATTTGGTTAAGAAAATTTTGGATTTGGTTAAGAAAATTTTGGATTTGGGTTTGAAAACTTTCGATTTTGGTTTTGAATTTTTTGATTTTGGTTTTGAAATTTTTGATTTTGGTTTCGAATTTTTTCGATTTTGGATTCGAATTTTTTGATTTTGGTTTTGAAATTTTTGATTTTGGTTTTGAATTTTTTTGATGTTGGTTAAGAAAATTTTGGATTTGGTTAAGAAAATTTTGGATTTGGGTTTGAAATTTTTGATTTTGGTTTCGAATTTTTTCGATTTTGGTTTTGAATTTTTTGATTTTGGTTTTGAAATTTTTGATTTTGGTTTCGAATTTTTTCGATTTTGGATTTGAATTTTTTGATTTTGGTTTTGAATTTTTTCGATTTTGGCTTTGAATTTTTTGATTTTGGTTTTGAAATTTTTGATTTTGGTTTTGAATTTTTTTGATTTTGGTTAAGAAAATTTTGGATTTGGGTTTGAAAACTTTCGATTTTGGTTTGAAAACTTTCGATTTTATATTTTCCTTTTGAAGATTTAAGTTTTGGTTTTGCAAGTTTTTGTTTTTTTTTTGATTTTAAAATTTTAGATTTTGTTGCATGATAAAAATTTTAAGAATTGAGTTTTGGTATTTTTTTTGATTTTTAGAGCTAAATGAAAGGCGAATAAGAGTATTTATAGCATTAAATCGTGAAAAATTTAATTTTGTTTTTTTGCTCAGCTTTTTACACTGCAAGACTTTTTTCGGACGGAACAAACTGGGGGAAATCGGGATAGATAAAGGTCAGAATTGAACAATTTTTCCAAAAAAAGTTTAAAAATTAAAAGGGTCTTGAGAAAAAATGGAATTAAAAAAGATAAAGGATATAATTTTTGATTTTGGTTTTGAAATGTTTTGATTTTGTGTTGTGATAATTTTTTTGATTTTTAGAGCTAATAAAAGTAGAAAAAGATCTTGAAATACAAATAAAGAAAAATCTACTAAGAAGAAATATTTCAAAAATAATAATAAAATAAATAAAATAAAAAATATGCAAAAAAAGTAAGAAATGATTCCTGAAAAGGTGGGAGCTGAGATTGAACTTCATAATCATACTTTTGGTTTTATGGATAGGAACAAGATCCTTTAATGAAGTGAGAAAGTACCTGGTCAAAGTCAACCTTTGCAATGGAATGCCTTCGTCTTGATTATCCACTCCTGGTAGGGTGTCGAAGCCTGACTGCCAATAACGATGGACAACTGGAAGCTGCTTTTCGAAAGCAAAGGATATACCAGATATCCCATGAAGCAAGTGTTGGGATAGAAAAATGAGAAGAAGTTGAAGTCCGAAACTAATTCAGCCTAAAAATAAATTATAGTCAAAGTAAAATATATAATTTTTTGCAAAATGAATAAAAGCCAAAAAAGAATTAAAAGTAACTTTTAATTGAAAATATGAAAGTTAATATAAAAAATAAGTATAATAATAAGATTATATTCATAATGAAATTTAGAAGAAAAAAAAAAGAAAAAAAAAGTGTTGAAAAAAAAAGATGATCTTAGAATCAACATAGTAAAGTAAGAAAAGAAGATAGAATTACAGCTTTTAGAGTTACTAAAACTTAGAGATAAAAAGAAGTGATAAGTATTTAGAAAAGTGAGGAAGTAAAGTAAGAAAAGAAGATAGAATTACAGCTTTTAGAGTTACTAAAACTTAGAGATAAAAAGAAGTGATAAGTATTTAGAAAAGTGAGGAAGTAAAGTAAGAAAAGAAGATAGAATTACAGCTTTTAGAGTTACTAAAACTTAGAGATAAAAAGAAGTGATAAGTATTTAGAAAAGTGAGGAAGTAAAGTAAGAAAAGAAGATAGAATTACAGCTTTTAGAGTTACTAAAACTTAGAGATAAAAAGAAGTGATAAGTATTTAGAAAAGTGAGGAAGTAAAGTAAGAAAAGAAGATAGAATTACAGCTTTTAGAATTACTAAAACTTAGAGATAAAAAGAAGTGATAAGTATTTAGAAAAGTGAGGAAGTAAAGTAAGAAAAGAAGATAGAATAACAGCTTTTAGAGTTACTAAAACTTAGAGATAAAAAGAAGTGATAAGTATTTAGAAAAGTGAGGAAGTAAAGTAAGAAAAGAAGATAGAATTACAGCTTTTAGAGTTACTAAAACTTAGAGATAAAAAGAAGTGATAAGTATTTAGAAAAGTGAGGAAGTAAAGTAAGAAAAGAAGATAGAATTACAGCTTTTAGAATTAAAAAACTTAGAGATAAAAAGAAGTGATAAGTATTTAGAAAAGTGAGGAAGTAAAGTAAGAAAAGAAGATAGAATTACAGCTTTTAGAGTTACTAAAACTTAGAGATAAAAAGAAGTGATAAGTATTTAGAAAAGTGAGGAAGTAAAGTAAGAAAAGAAGATAGAATTACAGCTTTTAGAGTTACTAAAACTTAGAGATAAAAAGAAGTGATAAGTATTTAGAAAAGTGAGGAAGTAAAGTAAGAAAAGAAGATAGAATTACAGCTTTTAGAGTTACTAAAACTTAGAGATAAAAAGAAGTGATAAGTATTTAGAAAAGTGAGGAAGTAAAGTAAGAAAAGAAGATAGAATTACAGCTTTTAGAGTTACTAAAACTTAGAGATAAAAAGAAGTGATAAGTATTTAGAAAAGTGAGGAAGTAAAGTAAGAAAAGAAGATAGAATTACAGCTTTTAGAATTACTAAAACTTAGAGATAAAAAGAAGTGATAAGTATTTAGAAAAGTGAGGAAGTAAAGTAAGAAAAGAAGATAGAATTACAGCTTTTAGAATTAAAAAACTTAGAGATAAAAAGAAGTGATAAGTATTTAGAAAAGTGAGGAAGTAAAGTAAGAAAAGAAGATAGAATTACAGCTTTTAGAGTTACTAAAACTTAGAGATAAAAAGAAGTGATAAGTATTTAGAAAAGTGAGGAAGTAAAGTAAGAAAAGAAGATAGAATTACAGCTTTTAGAGTTACTAAAACTTAGAGATAAAAAGAAGTGATAAGTATTTAGAAAAGTGAGGAAGTAAAGTAAGAAAAGAAGATAGAATTACAGCTTTTAGAATTAAAAAACTTAGAGATAAAAAGAAGTGATAAGTATTTAGAAAAGTGAGGAAGTAAAGTAAGAAAAGAAGATAGAATTACAGCTTTTAGAGTTACTAAAACTTAGAGATAAAAAGAAGTGATAAGTATTTAGAAAAGTGAGGAAGTAAAGTAAGAAAAGAAGATAGAATTACAGCTTTTAGAGTTACTAAAACTTAGAGATAAAAAGAAGTGATAAGTATTTAGAAAAGTGAGGAAGTAAAGTAAGAAAAGAAGATAGAATTACAGCTTTTAGAGTTACTAAAACTTAGAGATAAAAAGAAGTGATAAGTATTTAGAAAAGTGAGGAAGTAAAGTAAGAAAAGAAGATAGAATTACAGCTTTTAGAGTTACTAAAACTTAGAGATAAAAAGAAGTGATAAGTATTTAGAAAAGTGAGGAAGTAAAGTAAGAAAAGAAGATAGAATTACAGCTTTTAGAATTAAAAAACTTAGAGATAAAAAGAAGTGATAAGTATTTAGAAAAGTGAGGAAGTAAAGTAAGAAAAGAAGATAGAATTACAGCTTTTAGAGTTAAAAAACTTAGAGATAAAAAGAAGTGATAAGTATTTAGAAAAGTGAGGAAGTAAAGTAAGAAAAGAAGATAGAATTACAGCTTTTAGAATTAAAAAACTTAGAGATAAAAAGAAGTGATAAGTATTTAGAAAAGTGAGGAAGTAAAGTAAGAAAAGAAGATAGAATTACAGCTTTTAGAGTTACTAAAACTTAGAGATAAAAAGAAGTGATAAGTATTTAGAAAAGTGAGGAAGTAAAGTAAGAAAAGAAGATAGAATTACAGCTTTTAGAATTAAAAAACTTAGAGATAAAAAGAAGTGATAAGTATTTAGAAAAGTGAGGAAGTAAAGTAAGAAAAGAAGATAGAATTACAGCTTTTAGAGTTACTAAAACTTAGAGATAAAAAGAAGTGATAAGTATTTAGAAAAGTGAGGAAGTAAAGTAAGAAAAGAAGATAGAATTACAGCTTTTAGAGTTACTAAAACTTAGAGATAAAAAGAAGTGATAAGTATTTAGAAAAGTGAGGAAGTAAAGTAAGAAAAGAAGATAGAATTACAGCTTTTAGAGTTACTAAAACTTAGAGATAAAAAGAAGTGATAAGTATTTAGAAAAGTGAGGAAGTAAAGTAAGAAAAGAAGATAGAATTACAGCTTTTAGAGTTACTAAAACTTAGAGATAAAAAGAAGTGATAAGTATTTAGAAAAGTGAGGAAGTAAAGTAAGAAAAGAAGATAGAATAACAGCTTTTAGAGTTACTAAAACTTAGAGATAAAAAGAAGTGATAAGTATTTAGAAAAGTGAGGAAGTAAAGTAAGAAAAGAAGATAGAATTACAGCTTTTAGAGTTACTAAAACTTAGAGATAAAAAGAAGTGATAAGTATTTAGAAAAGTGAGGAAGTAAAGTAAGAAAAGAAGATAGAATTACAGCTTTTAGAATTACTAAAACTTAGAGATAAAAAGAAGTGATAAGTATTTAGAAAAGTGAGGAAGTAAAGTAAGAAAAGAAGATAGAATAACAGCTTTTAGAGTTACTAAAACTTAGAGATAAAAAGAAGTGATAAGTATTTAGAAAAGTGAGGAAGTAAAGTAAGAAAAGAAGATAGAATTACAGCTTTTAGAGTTACTAAAACTTAGAGATAAAAAGAAGTGATAAGTATTTAGAAAAGTGAGGAAGTAAAGTAAGAAAAGAAGATAGAATAACAGCTTTTAGAGTTACTAAAACTTAGAGATAAAAAGAAGTGATAAGTATTTAGAAAAGTGAGGAAGTAAAGTAAGAAAAGAAGATAGAATTACAGCTTTTAGAATTAAAAAACTTAGAGATAAAAAGAAGTGATAAGTATTTAGAAAAGTGAGGAAGTAAAGTAAGAAAAGAAGATAGAATTACAGCTTTTAGAGTTACTAAAACTTAGAGATAAAAAGAAGTGATAAGTATTTAGAAAAGTGAGGAAGTAAAGTAAGAAAAGAAGATAGAATTACAGCTTTTAGAATTACTAAAACTTAGAGATAAAAAGAAGTGATAAGTATTTAGAAAAGTGAGGAAGTAAAGTAAGAAAAGAAGATAGAATTACAGCTTTTAGAGTTACTAAAACTTAGAGATAAAAAGAAGTGATAAGTATTTAGAAAAGTGAGGAAGTAAAGTAAGAAAAGAAGATAGAATTACAGCTTTTAGAGTTACTAAAACTTAGAGATAAAAAGAAGTGATAAGTATTTAGAAAAGTGAGGAAGTAAAGTAAGAAAAGAAGATAGAATTACAGCTTTTAGAGTTACTAAAACTTAGAGATAAAAAGAAGTGATAAGTATTTAGAAAAGTGAGGAAGTAAAGTAAGAAAAGAAGATAGAATTACAGCTTTTAGAGTTACTAAAACTTAGAGATAAAAAGAAGTGATAAGTATTTAGAAAAGTGAGGAAGTAAAGTAAGAAAAGAAGATAGAATTACAGCTTTTAGAGTTAAAAAACTTAGAGATAAAAAGAAGTGATAAGTATTTAGAAAAGTGAGGAAGTAAAGTAAGAAAAGAAGATAGAATTACAGCTTTTAGAGTTACTAAAACTTAGAGATAAAAAGAAGTGATAAGTATTTAGAAAAGTGAGGAAGTAAAGTAAGAAAAGAAGATAGAATTACAGCTTTTAGAATTACTAAAACTTAGAGATAAAAAGAAGTGATAAGTATTTAGAAAAGTGAGGAAGTAAAGTAAGAAAAGAAGATAGAATTACAGCTTTTAGAATTAAAAAACTTAGAGATAAAAAGAAGTGATAAGTATTTAGAAAAGTGAGGAAGTAAAGTAAGA
This sequence comes from Loxodes magnus, assembly GCA_946699065.1. Classification (NCBI taxonomy): domain Eukaryota; phylum Ciliophora; class Karyorelictea; order Loxodida; family Loxodidae; genus Loxodes; species Loxodes magnus. The sequence goes on from CAMPDV010003658.1 coordinate 37,948, forward strand.
AAAGAAGATAGAATTACAGCTTTTAGAGTTACTAAAACTTAGAGATAAAAAGAAGTGATAAGTATTTAGAAAAGTGAGGAAGTAAAGTAAGAAAAGAAGATAGAATTACAGCTTTTAGAGTTAAAAAACTTAGAGATAAAAAGAAGTGATAAGTATTTAGAAAAGTGAGGAAGTAAAGTAAGAAAAGAAGATAGAATTACAGCTTTTAGAGTTACTAAAACTTAGAGATAAAAAGAAGTGATAAGTATTTAGAAAAGTGAGGAAGTAAAGTAAGAAAAGAAGATAGAATTACAGCTTTTAGAATTAAAAAACTTAGAGATAAAAAGAAGTGATAAGTATTTAGAAAAGTGAGGAAGTAAAGTAAGAAAAGAAGATAGAATTACAGCTTTTAGAGTTACTAAAACTTAGAGATAAAAAGAAGTGATAAGTATTTAGAAAAGTGAGGAAGTAAAGTAAGAAAAGAAGATAGAATTACAGCTTTTAGAGTTACTAAAACTTAGAGATAAAAAGAAGTGATAAGTATTTAGAAAAGTGAGGAAGTAAAGTAAGAAAAGAAGATAGAATTACAGCTTTTAGAATTAAAAAACTTAGAGATAAAAAGAAGTGATAAGTATTTAGAAAAGTGAGGAAGTAAAGTAAGAAAAGAAGATAGAATTACAGCTTTTAGAGTTACTAAAACTTAGAGATAAAAAGAAGTGATAAGTATTTAGAAAAGTGAGGAAGTAAAGTAAGAAAAGAAGATAGAATTACAGCTTTTAGAGTTACTAAAACTTAGAGATAAAAAGAAGTGATAAGTATTTAGAAAAGTGAGGAAGTAAAGTAAGAAAAGAAGATAGAATTACAGCTTTTAGAGTTACTAAAACTTAGAGATAAAAAGAAGTGATAAGTATTTAGAAAAGTGAGGAAGTAAAGTAAGAAAAGAAGATAGAATTACAGCTTTTAGAATTAAAAAACTTAGAGATAAAAAGAAGTGATAAGTATTTAGAAAAGTGAGGAAGTAAAGTAAGAAAAGAAGATAGAATTACAGCTTTTAGAGTTACTAAAACTTAGAGATAAAAAGAAGTGATAAGTATTTAGAAAAGTGAGGAAGTAAAGTAAGAAAAGAAGATAGAATTACAGCTTTTAGAGTTACTAAAACTTAGAGATAAAAAGAAGTGATAAGTATTTAGAAAAGTGAGGAAGTAAAGTAAGAAAAGAAGATAGAATTACAGCTTTTAGAATTAAAAAACTTAGAGATAAAAAGAAGTGATAAGTATTTAGAAAAGTGAGGAAGTAAAGTAAGAAAAGAAGATAGAATTACAGCTTTTAGAGTTACTAAAACTTAGAGATAAAAAGAAGTGATAAGTATTTAGAAAAGTGAGGAAGTAAAGTAAGAAAAGAAGATAGAATTACAGCTTTTAGAGTTAAAAAACTTAGAGATAAAAAGAAGTGATAAGTATTTAGAAAAGTGAGGAAGTAAAGTAAGAAAAGAAGATAGAATTACAGCTTTTAGAGTTAAAAAACTTAGAGATAAAAAGAAGTGATAAGTATTTAGAAAAGTGAGGAAGTAAAGTAAGAAAAGAAGATAGAATTACAGCTTTTAGAATTAAAAAACTTAGAGATAAAAAGAAGTGATAAGTATTTAGAAAAGTGAGGAAGTAAAGTAAGAAAAGAAGATAGAATTACAGCTTTTAGAGTTACTAAAACTTAGAGATAAAAAGAAGTGATAAGTATTTAGAAAAGTGAGGAAGTAAAGTAAGAAAAGAAGATAGAATTACAGCTTTTAGAATTAAAAAACTTAGAGATAAAAAGAAGTGATAAGTATTTAGAAAAGTGAGGAAGTAAAGTAAGAAAAGAAGATAGAATTACAGCTTTTAGAATTAAAAAACTTAGAGATAAAAAGAAGTGATAAGTATTTAGAAAAGTGAGGAAGTAAAGTAAGAAAAGAAGATAGAATTACAGCTTTTAGAATTAAAAAACTTAGAG